>OMNV01007717.1:0-63586 GCA_900303265.1 Brotula barbata | reverse complement strand
CTTAAATGGCAATGTTGGACATCTGCTCTTCAAGTTTGATTATTCGCTTCTCTTGACTGCTGATCAGATCCTTGAGGGATTTGATTTCTTTCAGGATCTCTTCCAGCTTGGCCTCAGATTTCTGTGGGAAATACAAGAGAGACATGTCAAACCCAATATTATGAAACACTTTGTCAATACAATCCCGTATGGACAATAAAACTCTACCAAAAGGCTGGAATGTTAATGCCGTGTGGCAGGGCCTGGCGCTCTGAGGGTTAACGCTACACCATCAGGTTGCCCTGGAGCCCAGAGGGCCTTGATTACAGAGCAGAACTGCATTGAGACAGATGTATGGGTTGGGTTCAGGGGTGGGTGGCTATGTTTGTGGGTGAGGTGTGGCAGGACGCCCTGCAGCAGAACATCGGTTTGTGGGTCAGCCAGCTCTCTGCCGTGGTTCTTACACATACATATACAGTCTGTCTCCCAAACACTGGCTGCTGCACAGAGACGACTACACAGTGACAATGCCATCAGACAGCAGCATCCATGTTTAAATGTGTGTGTGTGTGTGTGTGTGTGTGTGTGTGTGTGTGTGTCTGTGCATCGCAGAAATGAAGCAGGGAGTCAACAGGATAAGTATACAGATTAGTAATGTGACGGAATACTTATATTAAAAAATTATGCCACATTATTTAAAATTCTGTCACGGCCCCCTTTGGCATCAGAATAACTTTCACTTCAATCCTGCTATTAACATCAAAGCAGGCATTGAAAACAGAATCGTCAAAGCTACAGTACCTAACCACTTTATCTGCAGGATTTGTTGAAATCCTCATGACACCCTGATAGGAATCCATAAATTGAATGGTTTGTGATGAATATGTCTCTGTAATGCCCAATGCCCACTAATGATGGAATCTGATTGGGGACAAACCTTAGAGCCCAAAATTACCATCATTTACCACAAAGGGAATCACTACCTCATGTCTCATACACTCAGTGGGAGGAGCTGGCAGGACTGAGGTGAAGCAGGGAGGCGTACTAGTTAGTTTTTCTTCACGATTCAAGCCAATGCACAATTTTACAGACAACTGCTTTTAAGAACTGGGATTATGTCAAAGCACTGTGTGTGAAAATCTACTGTCATGTCCATTCCATACAATAAACTTACAATTGATGGTTTTGGGGAGGCAGACTTGTTGGCAGGGGTTGTGTTTTCTGTGTTCTTGGTCGTCTTGTTGTCCAAAATGTTCTTTTTGAACACCTTGAGATCACGGTTTTTGCCTGGAACATAGCCATGTTTGAGGGAGATCATGATGGGGTCTCCGTTCTTTCCCTCAAACCATTCCTCAGCTTCCAGGGCAGGATCCGGTCCAGCTGTGTCAGGGTACAAGTCGTCCTGGAACAGGTCCGACTGGAGGAGAGGGGCAGGGAGAAAGCTGTTATAGTAACACTGTAACCAGTACATTGTACCACAGGGCCGTGCAGGGCAGCCTGTGACACAACAAACTGATTAAAGACTATGTAGAGCACGTTTGTGTGCAGTTTCCATCAACTACAAAGGCTCACCTTTCTTGGCACAGTCATGATGATAGGCTCACACTTCCTTTCATGCAGTTTGTAGAACCTTTTAACATAAAAATGTACATTGATTAGCCACAATTCAGAGCATTAATACTATAAGTAGGAGAGGCAACACACACAAACACACAAGGAATTTAGGGCACTTGGAAATTATGCTATGATAAAGTACTCCCACCCAGAGGTGAAGCTATGAATTACAAACTAAAAATATGTGACCAAATAAATTGTATTTTGCTGAGGATATCCAGGCCTGGGATGAACCATTCACCTTACTGGACTTACCTCGCTATTTCACACTTATTGACATCAAGGCCTCTTTTGGGCATGTAGCCCATGCCCCGCTGGGGCTCCTTTGAGATGTAAGTGCTGAGGTAATGGACATATGGAGTCTCATCTGTGACCTCAAAGTAGCGGATGCTACTATCACCCTGTCAAACACCAAAAAGTACAGTCATGGTGATCAAGCCGTCAACTGTGTACAATTTAGTGGTCAGACAACTACTACTACTTCCACTACTGAGCATTACTGTGACTCACCTTTCCACAAAGGTATACCACACTGGTATCTGGGTCATAAAAGGGCAAGAGCACTCCATTGCTGGTGTCCATCTCATGAAGAGAAATGTACTCATCCATGTTTGCCTAAAAATGAGGGACAAGGATTAATCAGGCCAGAAATATAAAGGAATACCTAGAGATACATAAAGATAAGGCTGAGGGAAAAGGTCATTTGAAGAACAAGAAGTTGTCGTTACACTGGTTTATGGGGCAGATAGCTTCACTTTCAGACACATTTAATTTTAAGGTGGTACATCCAAAATATCTCATTAAATCATGTTATACTTTCACGGCAGAAGAAGCAGCTTACCGTGTCCCAGAGGGCCAACTGTCTCTCACTCATGCGGCTGAAACCTGTTGTGAAGATGTTCCCGTTAGCCATGAAAATGGCCCTCATGGGTCGAGCACCCTCATGTGCCTTCTCCCTCTCCTGTAAAATATAGGTTGAAGCACAAAAATTCTGTAAGGTTTTCATGGGAAATCTGATAGACTGTGCAACCTTGACAGAGGAACATGCTCCCTCACCCACAGCATTCTGGTTAATTATAATGTAACAACACAAAAGATCCTTGAAAACTTACAGCAACAATTTTCTCCTCGCGGGGATCGATGACACGCACAGCCTTGTCCTTGCAGGCGGTGCAGATGAGGCTGCCATTGCGGTTCCAGCATGCGCTGTAAATGACATCAGGATGCATATCCTCCAGGTTGATCATGGCCTCACCTGTGCCCACGTTCCAAATGATAATCTGGTTGTCGCAACCTGTAAAAAGAGGGATGTTAAACAGAGCGTAAATGCATCAAAGACACACGTTTAATGCATTATGCGGCCTGGGTGGAATACACATTGAGGTAAGAGTTGCGCTGGACACAAGGGGAGTCCAGTGCCCTTATTTTAGTTAGTTTGGCAGAGAGAAGGTTCTTACCTGCACTGAGGAGGACATTACGTGCTGAGGGATGCCATGAAATTATGCCAACCCGCTTGGAGTGGCCTTGCAGTACCACCACCGGCTCAGACATGGAAGTGACCAGGCCATTATCAGGGATCTGCCACACCTGTTGAGTATATGAACATGTTGAAAGTTAAAAAAAGAAAATATTAAGATTAAACTATTCAAAATAATGAAATTAAAATAATTTAATTGAATTAATTAAAAATCAGTTACCTGAAATAAAATGTACATAAAATAAATTCAGAGTTGGCCGTTACAGCATTATTACTACATAAAAAAAAATCTTTCATAAATGGTAGTTGCTTTAAGTAACCTGAGGGAGGCAGCAGTGAGTTAGAATTCAGACGAAGTACAGCAAAAGACAAAACAGATGTTTAATAACAGTTAAATTTAACGTAGGAGTTATTATCACAACGACTGAGCATGTCAATCCAATTATTAAGCAGTGTGCAGGAAAAGAGAAAGATCCTTCGTTTGACTCACGACAGCAGGAGCTTCGAGTTTAACTTCTACGTAATGTTCCACTGTTGACATGTGGTACTTATTGAGGAAGACTGAATCTAAACACCATTAAGAACTGAGATGTCCGTGAATTAGGAGAGTCAGTATGGCGCTTCTCTTCATTACACAACTGTCTTATGCAAACATGAAAAAAATGGCTTGATTCAGAGTCTGTTTAAATGGAAGTTAGCACCTTCAGGTGAGGAAGTGAAGTGGCAGCAAAATACCTAAATAGGCAGCACACAATGATCCCAAACTTTTGAAAAACCAAATAAGGACATATGAAGCATAGTACAGCAACAGCCTCCAACAACTAAGTGACCTCAGCCCAATAAAAAAAAAACAAAAAAACAAAAAAACAGTTAAACCACTCCCCAGCTCTGATTCGGACAACACATATTTGAGCCTAATCTAATCCAGAGGGTAAAGCCTGCATGAGTCCCTGGGCTATGGTCTGCTCTTTAATAATCAAACACATCTTCTCCTGTCACTTAGGATTCACTGTGATTACTGGACTCAAATGAACATTCCGTGTTCAGGTGTGAAAGGTGACTTACCATGACGGTGCAGTCCTCGGAGCCACTGGCAATGACGTTATCATTGTGGGGGCACCAGTCGATGTCTAGCACAGGACCTGTGTGACCACACACTGTGGGGTAGGATTTGTCAATGCGTCCCGTCTGTAAAGACAAACAACAGAGTAATGAGATTGGGAATATTGTCCTTCTCCAGGACCTAACATGCAACAGGTTATCATGACATTTACAGTATAATCCCACGTTCTACCTACCTACACACACACTAAAGATCAAAGCTAGGCACTTCCACTAATTCAGTCTGAAAGGACAATCTAAATTACATGCATGTTTGAGTTCTTTCATATATCACAGAAATACAATATTTTCCCCACACTAGTCCATATCCTATGTGTATAGCATTGGTTTTTATTGTACCACATGTTTGAAAGAGAAGTGACGCCCTTTTACAGTCTGTGTTTTGAGTGGCCCTTCTGCGAGCAAAGGGCAGCAAGTGATATAGATATTGTGAAATAAAATGTTGTACAAAAGTCTTATTACACGTCCTGTTAACATATTAGAACAAGAGAAAAGAACAATCTTAATCACCCAAAGCTTTAGTCAGAGATTCACCCACTTGACTGTCACTAAATCAATGAGCAAGAATGCTGAGATTAGGTTTAGTCAGTATTGGACCCCACACAATACTTAAGTAATGTACATGTATGTGACATCATCAAGCTTATGTGGGCAAACATTTACTGTAGTTTTTCGCAGCATCTCCTTATTTGAAACACCGGATCAAGCACTAAACTCTGCCCTTAATACATCCAATACAACTCTTGGTCTAAATTATTAATTGCTGATGCACACAAACACCCACAGAGGACATGGAACCTTCTACTTGTCCTGTGTTGTATCTGTTGTCCCCGGTCCTTATGCAATTTGAACTGCTTTGAGCAAAAAGAATCAGGTGATCTCAGTAAATGGTCTTAGGGTTGCACAATAATAATAGTGACAATGAATTAATCAAAAAAATATAAATTGAACTGAATTTGTAATCACATTATGAAAATGTGCAATAGCTGAATTGCAAAACGTGACAGTTTTATTAATTAAATGTCTATACACCAACCAACCGATATAGACAACTTGCATTATCAAATCCGTTTGATCTAATTCTACGAGTCACATCAACTTCCTACAGAACAAAGTGCCAAAACGATGGACCTGCAAAACCTGGAAAATCCACCCTCAGAATAAAACAGTGAAGTGGATGGGGTGTCTGAGACACACCCTGCTTTAGCTGTTGTTTCCAAGCAGCACCACAGAGCCGGACAGATGATGTCACCTACTGTGGAAAGAGTCCGGCCACCGCAGCCCTATTTAAAGTATAATGACTTCCTAATACAAGAGAAAGAAGAAAAAAAACAAACAGTCACTGCTCTCAGCTAATCTACCAATAGACAGGGTTGAAAAGGGCTATTTAATATAAGAGCTGAATATTCAATCATTGATAACGGATAGTGTCAAACCTAGTGTATTTGCAATTCTAGGGTAAGCACAGAGTAAGAAGCGATCACTAAAGTTAATTCAGCTAGCACACCAAGTAGGAAGGACAATTCTAAATAGCCTAACAGTATGCTGTGAGCAGTATTCATGTTCATGTGAGATTCAGAGTATGTTCTGAACTAAATCAAATTTGGCGTGCCCACAAAAGCAAATGTGTGCTGGCTGGTCAGCTGAACGTTTCAGTCTCTTGTTCACCACTGCAAAAAACACTGAAATGGATTGAATTTGTTTCGTTATTACACACGTCCTCTGGGACAAACTTACTTGAACTTTTAAAGAACCTTTGAGCAACACTGGCTCATACTGTGACTTGTAAGACCCTCCAACTGTCAGAACGTGATGTAGTGACTTTGCTGGCAGTTCATTTCACTGTATAAAAAAACATCACTGCTTTTAGAGAATTCCTCTCCCCATTGAAATTGAACAAGAAGATCCTGTTCACTTACAACTGTTGTGCAGAAAATTTGGATGGAACAATTTTCATGTATGTTTGGTGGTTGAACACACTCAAGTTGGTTTTTAAGATCAGATCACCAGTCCAGGATAGGACTGTTCAGGATTTCCACCTGATCTGAGTCATTCGTCTGCCTCTGCTCTGCTGTAGCAGACATCACAAACTTAATGCCAGCTGCCATTACATCTACAGTGGTGTGTTTGATATCACCAAGTAACATGACTCATATTTCAGGAGCCTGTCCATATTTGGTTGGACTAAACACATGCTTCAGCTTACAAGGTCAGTATAGTCCTACAATGGCTGGATCGTTGAACAAATCACAATAAGAGCCAATACTATCTAAAAACGCCTGACTCCTGCTCTGACACATAGTCCAACTAGTGATCAAAGTCCAGCGTTTGTGAGACTGAACTCACTCAGCACGATGTGTGTGCGTGTGGCATTTTGCAAACCTTGCCATGGATGATGAACACACCCTGCATTTGAGATATGAACATCAACAACAATAAAAATGGAAAACTAACAGATATTTATGTAGATATCTATGTGAAATTATCTAGTATCTGACGACACCATCTTCAAATATAAAGCAAGTGGAGCTGAAGTCTACACTTGCCGTTTGTTTTCGGAACAAATCTTTAAATGTATGAATTTCATCATACGGAAAACGGGAGGCTGTTCTTGCAGATACAGTAGATCCTTGATCTCTCAAAGTAACAGAGCAGGATGTAAAGCAGGAAGGACACAGACGGATGAACAGGTGAAGCAACAGGAAGAACAGTAAAAAGCATAACAAGAAGAATAAATTAAGGGCTATAAAACTGGAGTGAACAACACTATTGAAGATCTGCGACATATCTTCTAGTTTATGAATGAAATAAGGAAGTTGGCCCCGGCCTGATTGAGCCCACACATAAAATTATCACTGTTTATCTGCAAATGCACATGTAGAGTCCAAACTCTACAGCGCAAACTATTTTGAATAGTTAACGTTGGAAGATAATACCACATGTCATTGTTTCATACCTGCAGTTTTTTGTGTGCATGCATTCTACTGCAACAATTTGAACTACAAATAATTTCTAGTAGAACCATTTGAATAAGTCTGTGTTTATGTTTTGAAGTAAAAATGAAATTCATTCTCAATATTAATGGGTCATTTGAGTGCCACATTGGGGTGGCACTCATCTTTCCCCAAGTTTCTCAAATGGTACTTCTTTATTGATGAAGAATATGTCTGGTTTTGAATAGTAAAAAAACAGCAAACAAAAGCCAAATAACTACTCTGAATGAACACCAGAAAAAAATGCACAAACTATGTGTGCAAAAATAATCAGTCCAACATTGTGTTTGGTATTTCCCGCTGATGAAGACTGTTCTCACAGACGTCTGCTTGACAGAGCCCACGAAGATTAAGACCATGTGGTCTTCAGGGAACGATCAGTGCCGATGCCTCAGGGCCTTGAGTGTTTGACAGATGTCAGCACATCTCATTTTAAATACATTTTAGACATGCTAGAAAACTCATACATGTTCTCCCACTTTACTATAACTATTCAACAATGAGTCATGTAAAGGAGATGAGAATTTCCTTTTACTGAAAAATTAAAATTTTTTACAGTTGGCTGGTGTCAATGACAGATGAAGCTCGGCAGCTCCACAGCTAAGCCCTGCAGCTTGACCTCCTGGTCAACCCATGCAGAGCGAGGCAAGCCTGGGCAGAGCAGAGCAGCTTTCTGGCCAGTCGGACAGTTCAGCAGAGAGCCGGGCGTTCTTCACATTCCACACCTCGGCCCCAGGCAGCTCTGGTATGGCTATGACTAATGAGAGCAAAGGGGCTGCCATGGTGTCAAATATTGCACCCTTGGAGGTGTTAATGGTGTTTGTGTCTCATTTACACAATTCGGAATTCAATCTGTTTGAAGTGGATCTTTCCTCAAGTCCACAAACAGGCTGATAGCCTAAAAATCCTAAATTAAAATTTAAACAACTTTGGTCCTATTCCCACTAACCTTATACGGATGTTGCAGTATTTTCAAAAGGCAGCAAGGACAAAGGTAGAAAGGCAAATAATATTTCTTAATGTGAAGAAATGATCAAGGAAGCACACATAAGCCCGGCCAATGCTACGTGACATCTGATACACATAACCTGATTTAGGTCATGTCCACACAGATACAAATAAATGTGAAAACATCAACATATTTATTTTCCAATGTATTTGCATCAGTGTTGACATGGCTGCAAGTTCAGCAAAATGGATGGTTTCACAATTTAAGACCCTGGTTTATAGGCGAACAAGAGTCAGCTGGCCTGTCCATTATACTTTCAAAAGCCTGCCTAACAAAGACTCCAAAACCAGCTTAACAAGAAAACAGAACTGTGATCATCTCCAAGGCAACCCACCCAGAGGAAGTGTTCATGGCAAGATTAGAGACAGTAGAAGTAAGCGTCATTTTGCCCAGGCCGAGGGAAATCAACAACTTCGGCACGCAGACAAGGGGCTACACTCACAGCAGTCAAATACCTAACGTGTCCACATGTCCATAACTACACTACCGACATTTATATCCTTTGAAAGAAAGGGTTTTGCCATGAAAACAACCCAGTTGCATAGCAACCAATAAGATTAGGCTACACAAAATAAGAGTGAATCACTCGGCTACAAAGGCACATGACTCAAAAACAAAAGAAAAAAATGTATAAAAAGATTTCCAAAAGCCAAGCGTAAGCATTCTTCATTCACACAAGAGTCCTGCACATTTCCTCTCCTTCCAGCTCAACATGTGATTCACACATGCACACCACTGAAAGCACTTCAATGCATGCTGGCCAGTGCTGCTTGGAGCTCCATGGAAATTTCCACTTTTACAAGTCACTTCATCTGCACGGTCGTGACAAACAGCTGAGGCAGTAGTTGCAGCAGTGTTGTCACACCCCAAACTTTGGCCTGTGATTTACAAACTCTCACTGACAAAGGAGGAGCAATACAAAGCAGCACACAACACACTAACTGTATAAAGCGACAGAAAAATGCTACAGATACTTACACTGCAAAGACACAGATATAATAAAGTGCATTCCTCAGGTACATGACTAGTGGAATTGATATAATTCTTAAGGAACAATTGATGATTCACTGACAGTGTTAGATCACAACAGAGACACACTCCGGCAATTCTAAAATGGTAGCGACATGTCGCTCATTTGTGATTTGGATATGCTTGACCCAGTTGAAATTGTAAGAATCATTTGTTGTCAATACCCAAATGTTAAATATGCTCTTGGTCAATGTGTTTACTTATTGTCTACAGACATTATTAGTTACCCAGTGATTGTTCATGGCTGATGATGAAGGGCAAAAGTGATTGCACTGTGGGCAACTATATATCTTATCTCTATTAGTGGATGCTACAAAAACCTTTGTATGTGATTTCCTTGATAACACTAAATATGTATTAGTGCCTCTATGTACTGCTCTTTAACATCTGTGTTCTTTTTTGTATGTGTGAATTTGGCAAGCTACCTGTAACATGTGGAGCTACTAAATGCAGAAAACTCAGTAGATCAACAGTAGTCAAGTTCAACCCCGAACAGACATATTTTCTGTCACCATGCCCATCCTTGCCGCCATTACTGCTTAAAGTCCCCATTTCCCTTTTTCCCTTTTTAGGGTGGCTACTGTCTCCACTGCTTCCAAACTTTCTGTAGTATATCCTGGGATATAGTGCAGCCCCCATGGACATATATGAAATGATTAAATTTTTCATTTGACAACTTTGAAAATATCTATGAATGTCCGAAAAAAGAAAAATCACAGCTGATGTGACCAAAATGTTCTCAAGAACATTAAGGTGAACATGCGTTACATTAACAGATATACATTAATTCATTACCATTATTTTTAAACAACCCCACAATCATCATTCGTACAAATATCTTACTACTGTCCATGAATACAGTGTGATTGTAGCTACGTCTGTGACACAGAGACAACATTTACTTCAAAACCAGTTCTGACAGCTCTTCCTATTTCGGCCTATCCTAGAATTCACATGTGTACCGGCACTGGAGGAAACAGCCAATGGCAGGACAGGGAGGAAATGATCTTGGAACGCTGTCAGGCAGGGAGCAGTGAATGACCATATATGGTAAAATCTGCAGTCAGCAGAGTGCGCGGCAGAAAGTGGCAAAGGCAGCTAAGCAGTATAGAGGTTTTAGAGAACAATTTGACCAATGCACGCGGAAAGACCCTTTATACCAGCAATTCCATTGTATTACTTTAAGAGAAGACAGCTTCACTAGCAGCCAAACTAGCACATGAGAGGAAACAGAAATGATTTACAACTACAAATACTCAGGAACTACTCACAGCAAAGATTGAGCACTTGAAGAATAGAGGATTCCAAATCAAAGACACCAAACATTAGTGCATTTTTATGCTGTCACAGTTTTTTAAGCTTGTATGTTTCAGCTATAGTTGAGGGTGATCTTCAATAGAAATGACAAAAGAGGAAGCCACGGATGCTAACAGTGCAATAAATACTTCACAAATTACCTTATACTTGCAGCTGAATGGAAAATAAAGATGCTGACAGCAAGAACAGACAGATACCAAGGAGAATATAACAATGTTATAAGATTGATCAAATAAGAGATTTAGAGTTCATAAGGTATATCAATCACACAAAAACTATGTTGTGCCAGACAGAGAGGAATTATCAGGAGTGTTTCACTGCACACTTGCTGCATTCATTCCCACAGCTTCCTTCATATGGAAATCAGGGAATAAATTAGCAGACATCCTGCTAGGAAAAGAGAATGGGGGAGACCAAAAGCATGAGGAAAGGGGATGACGTGTTCATCTGGTCATCAGATGACCCCTCTACAAATCCCTATGTTCTGACAGGAGGACACAACAATAGTCAAGGCTGTGCTGAGTCACGTTGTCCTGCCACACTAACCTCACCCTTACTCAGTCACACAAAGAGAAGACACCACTGGGTCGCTACTCATATAGAAGACACTCAGATCTGGGGTCATGTTACAAATGAATAAAAATCAACCTCTGTGCACCCCAAGAGACGCATGCAATTGCCACAAATTCCATAAATATGGGAATATAACAAGACAAAATAAAACATATTTCCAAGGCCTCAGAAATTTTCAACATAAACATTCTTTCATAGTTATCAACAGTAGGACAAAGGCTGTGCACAGTTTCATAACGCTTATTTGGGAAGGGGGTAGGAACAACACACATTTACCTTCCCCCAGCCAGAGTGTGGTAATGACAAAGGGCTGGGCTGGGAATAACCACAGGACAAAGGCCCTGAGCAGCTGGTTCCCCATACAGACTCGGACCAGCACAGCATGGGCAGATGGGTGAGCCTGCCAGATGCACCCTCACATTGAGGATGGATGGAAGGGATTTAAGAGCTTGCTACAACAATTAAGATATGATTGAATCAAAACTTCCTTGTGATCAGGTAGAGTTTTTGCCACGGTACAGATCTAAGAGTGAGGCTTAGTTAAGTCATTACAACCCATGGAAATAATAGTAAGTCACTGTAGATGTGACTTACAACTGAGTACAACGCCTCAGAGGCAACGCGGTATTTTAACAAATGTATCATTTATTAATAATGTCCTGAGGTGCCAAGAACAAACAGGTAAAACTGAGTCACAGCAGTGAAATCCAGTCGTACTGTTAGCAAGAACAGACTTGCAAACATGGACAGACATGAACCTGCTTTGTCCATGTGAGATTAATTTCAGTATAGCAGCAGACAAAGCTCACATAAAAAGAATATCAATGATGATTTTAAGCTTTGAAAATGCATTCCTAAACGTTAAATGTCAATTATTTGGCTTCCTTGCCTTCAGTACTCGGAGCATGTGACCTTACTGCAAGTTTTTAAAAAGGAGCATGAAAGGAATCTGTCCAGTGAGGAGACACACGCACCGGTGGCATACTCTGATCAGGATTTTTACATGTCTAACGAATTTCAATCACATTACATATTTAAATGTCAAAGACTTTGCTTTTTTTAACAGCTTAGAGAAGCTCTAAATTATAGAATAAAACCAGCTAGGTGGTGATAAATGCTGGCGATATCATACACGCTTATGTAGGCAGCAACAGAATTTATTCATACACTGACTAGGGCTTTTACTTTGGATTTGAAATGGAAAAAAATTTATATTCGAGCTGTAATAACACTTTCAAAATGAGCATTTACAGACTACAAATGCAACAGTATCTAAAGTAGCTTAGCTTGTGATCCAGCAGGAGGGCTCTCTATAAAAATTCTCAATGAGCTTAACCTATTGCATGCCATGTATTACCTATCAGTAGACTCAATGACCTATTTTATGTAGTTTGCGTGACAAAATGGAAGACACAAGTGAGCTTAGCCGTCCTGAGCGGACAATCAGGACACCAAAGCACCTAACCAACAGACAACGCCATTTGGCAGCTTTGTAAAAAGCAGCCATTATTCACCAACAACAAATCTGTGGACTCAAGTTAGCGGAGAGACCACAAACAAGCGGAGCAACGTTTAATTTTGTGGGTCAATGTTATCACTGTGTCACTTTTATTTTGGCATGCATTAATAGAGTTGATAGAGAGTAAATATTCAATGGCTGGTAGAGCTGCTAGTGATGCTAAAAAAATAACAACTAAGTAACGAAAATATCTAAAACAAATATAGTGACAAAATAACTTCATTGTTCAGTTAACAAGGAGAGGGATGGGCCAGAGTGCGTGCACATTCGAATAGAATTGAACGTATTGCTTGTCATAGCTTGAAATGAGTTGATTTTTGGAAAAAGTGACAGCCCAAGCAGTGACGGTTCAAATGAAGGAAATACTATATCTCTGAGCTTAGCATCAGAGCAGTCACGCCTGCTAGCACGTACTTGACCAGATCTAATAAAAATAATAATAATAAATATAATGAGAGCTTTTAAACCTCTCAGTTAAGGAAATTGCTAGGCTTTGGACTTCTTACAAAAACCTCAGTATCCCGCAACTTTTAATTTAGTGGTGAAGAAGGCCAACTTTGTTCAGTGGACACACTATAACTGTGCTGTGGCATGGCAGACAGAGGGCAGCTCATTCACATACAGACACCAAGGGGGACCGGCGGACTGTGTTGACTGTAAAGCCAGTCGAGCTCCCAGTCCACATCCAGTACAAGCTTTGCATTGAATGAGGTGATGAGAGGCATAAGCTGTGTGATGACAGGCTTGAGGATCTGGTGCCCTATGCCAGAGCCTTCTCAGATTACATGGCTCTGTACTTGTGTGCACTACTTTCAGGCCCAGGTTGGATCTGTCAATAGTGTTGCAGTACTTAATGTCACTCAGAGTGCAAGGACCTGCCACTAGATCCTGCTGGGAGTGCCAAACAACTGGCCACCATTTCGCCACCCAAGAGCTTTCGAGGGTTTTGACAGGAACAAGCTACAGCCCCCTGATGAATCCAATAGATTGAATGAGCAGGATCTGATGATAATTGCCTAATTATGACAGTGGAGTTAGAAGAGGAGGTTAAGTATCCATTCAGCTAACTTATTTACAGACACTTGTCAAATGCTCAGCCACACCGAGAGTAATTCTAGTTGGAGTGGAACAATTCAGCGTCCTTATATGGAGGTAAGGATCAGACAGACTGTTCACTCCAGGGCTTTGGTGTGGTTTCTGTTGCAACATGCAGGCAAGTGAAACAGCCCTCTGCTAAACTTCAGCCCTGAGGTACATTGATTTTAAGAGTCAATAAGCCTGCCTCATATCCAAATGTTTACTACGTACAAAGAAAGGGTAATACTCGATTACTGACTACAACAAGCACAGAGTCAAGATTTGTACCATAACTCTCTGTCCTACATGGACAATGTTTACAGTCATGTCAGTCCAAATAAAATCCCACATGCAGCAAATCTTTATCTTTATCTTATTACTGATTGAAAGGAAATGTATTCCCCATTTAAAAATATCCCAGAATACAATCCTTTTAAATCATCTCTAACCTAAACATTTCAAACTAAAATCCCGCTGTGTAGGGACTTTCATCATTACTTTTCAATACACTATACATTTGCGATGGACTATATACTTCTAGAGATAGTGTCTCTTTATCTGGATAAATTCAATGACCATATCATTGGGTATAATTAATCATGTTGCCCAATGCAACATTTCTCCAATAAACCTTATCTCTGGTTTCTATCTTACCAGTTAATGCAAATGAGCAATAGTAATAGTAATTAGAAATACAAATCATCAAGAACACTGATGAACTGATTTTTGATCAGAGTGCATTATCAAAGTGGTCTAGTGGGGACTGGGAACAATAATCATTGACAATTGAATAACCATACATATTAAGTAAAAAAAAAACTACAATTTGTTTAAATTATCTTAAGGCATATCAGTTCCTATTCTTTTACAGTTCAGAACATTTTATCTTTTAAAACTTAAACCATGGCTGTAGACATAAAATAATTATTTAAGGGGGTATCATTTGTTGCATCATAAGGGTAGTTCCTATTTATATTTTGTGCCCAAACTCACCTTTTGTTGCGGGAGAACCAGGAAAGCCCCGCCTCCACTGGCCTCAATAATTATGGCAACAAATTTGGGATTAACTGCACAGAAGGCGCTGTCCCATGTGACTCTTGACACCCGGATATCATCATAGCATTGGTCATTCTTCACCGCCTGGCCAAAGACGTGACGGAATTTACTCTGTCGTACAACACCTCGTTTCATCATATCTGTGCACAAAAGAGAGAAGAGGATTTAAAGTTAATGTTGGTTGTTGAATTAACCTTAAAACCACTGATAACATGAATAACATACTATTACGAGTATGGAGCATCTCCAATAGTTTGCACATATGTAGGGGTCGTGAGCTACTTGCAGCACTTGAGAACAGACTGCATCCTGTCTGCAGTCAAGCTGTCAAAGCACACTGACAGCATATGTGAGCTTTTTCTCACAAAACATTCCATTTGCAGATGCGTTTGTTCAAGGTTGTGGCATGATAAAACATTACTGTCCCGCCACATAAGCAACTGGTAGCAAACGTAGCTTAGAAAACAGTAACCTAGCCTATCATCACCGGTTTGCACAGAATAAAGGTTCAGAATGTATACATCTACAACTAGAATTAGCAATCTAATCACATCTAATCAAAACATTTTCTGAACATGTTTTTTTTCACAATACATACTGCACTGATGTGACTGATTATTGCAGAGGTTTTTTTCAGTAGTGCTTCCGCTGACGCTGAGAAGCATGGGGAGAGAGTTTTTTATGCAACGTTTGACACTTGAATTAAAAAGCAGAATTAAGGATTGTGTTTGTGATAATATAAATTACAATATAATTACAATAAGTTAAGTTACAATACACAATATAATTTGTTGAGTAATTCAGTATAAAATAGCTTTTACCAAGGTTAGAAATTGACAAAATTATGTCCATGTTTCTGTTTTTGCTGCTTTTTCACCAATCACCAACAGAGATGTTGATGACTTCAGAGATCAACAAAACTCATGGTTAGACAAAAAACACCCAGTCCTACTATTTGCATTGTGTGCTGTGGTATTCATACTGAACTCAAAGAATCATTAGCTGCCACGTGTGAAATATTTCTTGGGGATGCCCAGCCCTAGCAACAGCTGTAAATGATTTTGTTGTAGTCCAAAGACAACATATTCATCACACATTGTAGAATTCCTCAAATTAAAAGCCATCACTAAAACATGCTCACTAACAGCAGTGTCTTTCCTCCAATATCAAACGTAAAAGAGGACCGCATTGCAAGAGTATATTTTAATGGAATTTGGATATATCCGATTATGCAAAAGTAACAATACAACAAACAGGCAGGGTCATTTCTACTCAATATATACCTTCCAATCCTCCCTCACCTGTTCTATACACCCAAAAACACTGAAAAAAAGCCTTTGATGTGGCATAATTCCAAAGGGAAATAGGCGCAACCAATCCTAACACAATCTACTTTGTAGCCGTTTCAGCTAAATGCTTCGCCTAGACAAGAATTTGCTGGCATACATGAGAACTTTGTGAAAACAAGCGTTTCAAATCTACAAGTCCTGCTGCTCAGCTTGTTATAACAAACCACATCCAAAGATAATGAGAAAGCTGGCCAAATTGAGATCAATGACCAGAACCAGAATGTAACCTGCAACTTCAGATAATGCAAAAAGCTCTACACTGGGTGTGGTGTTGTTAAGCTCAAATTATTCTTAAACTTCTTTGACATGAAAACACTCCTCAGCCTGACTCAAACATGAGCAAAGTACAATACGTATCAAAATGCGAGTATGTGTGAGAGTGTGTGCAAGGAGGGTCAGGGAGAATGGCTCATTTCCGGCATGACAGGAATCATACCGCAAGCAGGAAGCTCTTCCTGTTGAAATATGGGAGTCTACTAACAGCCAAACTCTTCCTTAAACAGACGAGTCATAAGAACATTTTATCTTTTAAAACTTTAACCATGGCTGTAGACATGAAACAATTATTTAAGTGGGTATCATTTGTTGTATCATAAGTCCTATCAATAGGTTTAAAGATGAAATTTAGCGGTAAATAGATCAGAATACATCCTTTAAAGTCAAAATACTGTAAAAATAAATAAATAAATAATAGTCTGTGTTCAATATAACGCTATCAATTTCCCACATACTGCATTGTCGAAACCCAAATATCTGTGCATGTTATTAGCACTGAGCATGTCCAGAGAGGGTGAAAGATTTTCCACTTCATTGAAAACATTTTCCAAAAGAGATATTTCTTTAGGCGAGTGCCAGTCAGAAAGCATGTGCAGCTGCGAACAGCCGTCAAGATCACTGAAATCACTCAAATTAATGCAAAGCTGACGTCCTTTCCATAGAAGCAAATCAGAGATCACCCAGCAGTTTCTCAGTCCTACGGAAATACTTAAAACGCCTTCGGAATCGACATTGCCTGATGCGTCCACTCAGTGGATATCTTCGCCATTATGCAGCAACAGATTATCTGCAAAACCTACAGAAACGATCACTGTGTCTACTCCCACTTCCACAGCATGTGGGCACCTGGGTCATCATATTTCTGTAATCTTTTGGCCCAGCGGTATGTTCCCCTGCCCAGTAGTCATGCAGCTTTTGAACGGACAGGGAGACAATGGAAGCCATGAGTGTTGTTTTATTTACTTTAATGTTATGTTTATTCATACATTTGTGTGAAACAAATGTGAAAAATAACTATTTCATCATGATTTTTTTTATTTATCCATTTTTCCTAGAAGTGTGCATCAACAGATTCAGCAGATGAGAGAGCTTAGCGTATGTGAAAAAACTACCGATTCTACAAATATCACTACCACTGCATCATGCCAGCTTGGACCAATCACAGACAGCATCAAGAAGAATAGAGATTATTGTCTTTTGGTGTAGATGCACAATGTTTAAAGGCGTCTAATTCTATAAGACCCTCAACATTTACAGCACAGAATAACATAAAGAGACAGAGTGAATGAAATATATGTGATGGCTTGCTAGTCATCATCCCAGCTTGTCAATCACCAATACTGCCCAACGTTCTGACCTCTGAGCGTTACATCAGGAGGTCTACAACACTGTAGTCTCATGAGTACTACATGCTGGGTATATCGTTTGGTTGTCAAGGTTTTCCAAGAAACTCAGCATGGAGCCACAACAACAACAGGTGAAGGTGACAAAAATTACACCACAGTAGGAGAGGAAGCTGAGAATGAAATGCACCCCATATGCATTTGGTTTACTCCAATCTCTCCACGTTTAGTAGGCGAGCAGAAGTGCTTAGCAACATTTTGGATGTACGTATATATTTTTCATCAAAAATGCTAGCAGCCGGTATCCTGGAGGCTCACCTGGTAGAGCACGTGCCATATACTGCTGTGCCACAGGTTTGATTCTGATCTGTGTCATTTGCTGCATGTCATCCCCTCTCTCTGTACTGTACTTCCTGTTTATTTCTCTACTGTTCCTATCATAAGGAAGTGGAAATGTCAAAAAAAAATCTTTCAAAAAATTGCAAACAGCTGCTAAACTAATTTAATCCTAGCCACAGATTTGGAGAACCACTTGTTTATCAAAGCCAGACAAAACTTTGGAAGTTCAGATTTTGATGCAAAATTTTAGACTGAAAAATGTTCCCTAACATTGGACTGAGCAGTAAACCTAGACAAGTGAAACTGGTGACTGGACTACAGGAACGTTACTAGGAGATATATAGTCAAAGAAAATGAGCTGTGTTTTCTCAGTTGGCTGGTAGTTCACTGCGTCCTGTTCCTAGGTGCCAAATTAAAGGATGACTCAGTCACCTGCAGGGCGCATTAGGTCCCCTCCCATTGATGACCAACTAAATGCCTCTTACACTTTTCCAGAATACAAGGGAGCTTAAGGCAAATATGCAGCTTCAACAGCTATTTCATGCGTAGGTAAAGCACAAAGAGGTGTAAAATACATATGCAGTGTTGTACTGCAACAAAAGAACAGGATTGAGAACCATTGGTCTCCATAATTATGACATAGCAAAGGCAGAAACTGACAATTCAGAAAATTCCAATTTAATGAGAATTCTTAACCCTGGCTAGTGAAAATCACCCTGCTGCCACAAAGTCAGTGAACTTGGGTCCCTTAATTTGCAATACAACAACACATTGTTTTTCTTCATTTGATCTGTCTTGATGATGATGATGAGTCTTTAACACAATATTTGTGACTGGAGTAAGCATTCTTGAGGTCAATATGGGCTCACAACATCCTCATCTTCCCAAGATTCATCATCATTCATTGCTGACCATTCACACAGACAACAACTATCAAGAATCAATGCAATCAGTTTGTCCTACTGAAAAATGATGCTGTCATTGTTTGAATCATGTACACTATCATAAGCCAGGGCACAGAAAATCATGGTGACAAAATATTAAGTAAAATAAAACGAAATATACAACTGACTAAAATGGCCGCATTATCATTATTATCGTTGCTTGTGCAATGTAGCACACCATAGACATCACAATTATAGTTGGCAATAGGTTGTATGTCATAGTTGACTACTGTCAATAAAACAGTTAAAAATAAAAAAAATAAAGAAATGCACAGCATGCTCTATATCAGTTATGTATACATTTGTGGTCTATTTGTATCTTTTCTGGATTAATCACTTGAAATGTGCTTCTGAGAATATATTTTCTGACAACAGTTACTTAGTTACAAAATTACTTATTGTGTAATTAGTCTAATCTGTGCAGTGAAATGCATAAACAGGCGGGGCTCAGCCTGTCAGTTAAACTGAAAGAAAACCAAGAACAGAGTGGTAAACTCAACTGAGGAGGGTATTTAAATGTGCCCATACATAAAGAGGTAATTTTGCTAAACTAAATTAATCCTCGATAGCCAAATGCCAAAGTAAAGTCGAATACACAAATCATCATGTTTATCTATTTCCATATACACCTAGATATAATATTGATGTATTGCCTAATTATGAGTTTGACTTGTTGTGATGTGTTATCAACATACTGAATAGGGCCGTGTAATGGAGAGTGTTGGGCTGTATCGATGTAAACAGGTAAGCCTCAAATGGGTGAATTTGCAGTAGGGTTATGCAAGACTTGGGCTTGGTGAGCATGTCTGGTCCTGTATAGCTCTGAAGATTTTAACAGGAAGATTTTATCCCATTTCCTGTTCAAAACCTTTGGCTCCACAGTAAAGTACAGCAGACTGAATGAGGAAAATAACCTAAATAAATTGTATTTTGCTCACATTTATGGTTGCGCCGTCCTTGCCACTTGCAAGGGTGTTTCTCTACACACACACACAGAGGTCAACAGCGCAGAGGAGAGACAGGTGAAGTACTTGAGATGACAACAACTATTGCCATATGTAGAAAGACAAACAGAGCTGGCCACGTGAGATCGGATAGCTCAGATTTTCACTTAGATGATGAATATTTTTGATATTCTTTTGGGCAATTACTCACAATCAGACCACTTCATGAATGGCTATGGACATATGCATATGCCTTGGACAGTGAGGCCATTGTTGAAGCAGCAAGCACTGGTCAAAATGTTTCAGACATACATAGATCACAGAGGGAAAGACATCCTGGGGGGAATATTGTGGTGGCCAGAGACGCTCTCCTGGGCCCTGGGCTCACTCGCTCAGTCCTAACCAAAGCAAAAACATCTCAAGTGTCTGTCAGGCAAATCAGATGAAAGGAGGTTTGTATCCTATTGGCCCCTAAGCCATCAGAGCTGACCCTGATGTGCAGGGAGATCCTAAAGAAATGACTGACAAGAAAAAGGATTGGGGTGCAATGGTTCCTTCTCTGCAGTGCATTCTGCATCTGTTTCATCCGAAAGTTCTGCAGGGGAAATGTGGGTCTGCTGCAATGATTAGTCTGACAGCACATTAAGGCTGAGGCTGTGGTCTCCTTCTCTTCTATCACCACATCATCACCACATCAGCAGGAATCTGTCTCAGGCACAAAGTCCTGCATTTTTACACGACAATTGTGTCATTTAGTATACAACCCTACACCTCCAATAACAGAGCACCAAAGTCATAATGAAAAAGTTGAGAACAATCATACCTATAAAGGGTTCTCCTCTCAACTCAACCACACCGTTTAACAGTACAGACTGCTGCTTTCCATTAAACTAAGGGGAAATTGTTTTACTCTGACATAATACTGCAAAACAGCTACAGAGAGGAAACAAGTGAAGAAGTGCTGCAAAGGCACATTTTGGCCACTGTACCCTCCTAAATGTTTTTGCATTTGATATAAATGGAACATGCATCTCTCGTTTCCTTTGAGATTAAATTAAACTAAATGACACCCAGGTCAATGAAGCAATTAGAGACGACAATCAGCTAGACAAGTGAGACTTGGAGCATGTCCATAACCACGTATCATTAATAGGATCTAGACAACATAATGTCTAAAGACATTCATAATACCAATTCTTGTTGTGTTTCGTCAAACTCTAACACTTCTGTACTAAGGCAAAAATGTGATTGAACCCTATAAAGGGATGGATTTGTTAAGATTCTACCCTTCTACACAAAGCGTTGTGTAAGTCTGTTTTCAGGGAAGCCATGTCTCGAGGAAATTCCACTTTCCCAAACAAAATGTATAAAATATCTTTTATCAATAAATACATTGATAAATTTGGCTTTATAATGCTTAAAATAATGACTTACTTTAGCAAATAGTAACAGCAAGCATAAGGATGTTTATTTACATAAACATATACAGGAATTTGTAAAATGTTCATATCGAAACTTAAAAATACACAAACATGGCAATGATTACAGTACATTATTACAGGCCTTTTCCCCCAAGTTTGGCACCCATATCAGACCCCCACCCCCAAAATCTGTCACGTTGCCTCAGTACTCCCCATCCACAGGCCGTCTTTTGCCTTTTGTCACCAGGACTGCATGAGACGCCATCTAAATCCCCTTCCTGTAACCAAGGCCACGGACCACCATTGTAATCAGATTCCAGCTACATTCCAGTGCTTTTTGCAACAATGAGATAAGGTGCTGTTTTTTCACCTCTCTCCGCCTCCAAGTGACCATGTAGTCTTTGCTCTGCTCAATTCAAAATACTACTTGAACACAATGCATTTTGCACCAGTATGAAGAACAGAACATTGTATTCTTTTCTATTTTTCAGACGGCAAATGTAGTACAGAGATAGGCACATGCAACTATGTAAGACACAGACAGAATCATTAACAAGATCATCTCAAATGGAACAAAGTGGCTACAGCTTTATTATCAAAGTCTTTACTATTGATCATTCCAAATTTTATTAGGTACAGGTAGTACACGTTACTGTACCAAATACCGCAAATATGCACAATGGATAAGTCCGCTTACCAGGCAGGCTTACTTTATTAGGTGGTAGCAGTGGTGCTAAAAAGGTAAATATTTTAGTAGCACAAAGACAAATTAAGTGGCACATATGGATGGACGGCAAAACATGTTTCATTAGTCAAAAATACATTTACTTTTGCGGGTTAGTTTATTAGGATGTCGATTTTTTCAGTCGTTGCTTTGGTGAGTACAGTGGACACTTCAAAAAACATTTCCAATGAAGCATTGCTTCCGTAAGGGATGGGTACTTGTCCAGGCCAAGAAAAAATGCAGCATTGAATTGAACAGAATATTTAATGGGATGTCTTGTTGCAACCAACCGTTGCACTGAACAGCCCTGCGGGGTAGACATGTTATCAAGCAGGGTATTGTAAGGAAACATTGTATCCAAAGAAATTTGATTTTACAAGACAATACCTTCATTATAGCAAAATACAGATCTATTTGGGAATCCATGAGATATATTTAAATTTTATTGTGCTATTCATAACATCCATCTTTGCCTTGTTTAAGAAATAGCAAAAGTTTCCATCAGCATCCGTTCAAAGGCTTATGGACCTGGTAATGATTGCTTTTCTATCTAAAAAATTACAATGTTTTATTGAATTTCTCTAACAGCTCTCCTGTAGACAAAAGCTATTGGGACCTACATCACTTTTCTACATTTTGGCTCAGAATGAACAACACCAACTCCTATATATAACAATATGACATAGAACTATGAGAACAAAACATGGTCCCATCCTCTTCCTGGCGAGCTAACTACCCTCCCCCAATGAGCAACACATGACCTAGTGCTTCAATTCAACAGATGTTGGCAGCTGTGGGTGGGAGAGACTGAAGGAAGAATTACTTTTTTTCTTAGCATCAGTTGGGATTGCTAAGTTATAAAACAGTAGACGGTTTGATAAAAAGGAGGAGGCCCATCCAAACTTCATGGCTATTTAGAGTCAAGACAAACTTTGGGGGGAAAAAATTGGAGAGAAAAAGATATTCTGCATACAGCGTCATAATTATTAACAGCTAATTGTAGTTCTCCAAATCATGGGAATTATTATTCAATATTTAAGTGCAACTGAACACATTTATAGAAACATATTTCTGTTTACATAGTGTGTGTGTGCACGTATTTATGTCTCCACCATACCATAACATTAAAAACCATTGGCAGCCATGATGACCTAAGCCATGTGATCCTCCTCACCTAGTCGGTAGGTTCAGACAAACAAACAACATATGGCCATGCTGAGCAGGTGATGAATTAGTGAGGCATTTTCAAACCTGCTGTACTACAGCTCTGCAAATGACCAAATTCTAATATTAACTTCTCAAGTTGTAGTATTTAATTCAGAAAGATTCTTACATAGCATCTTCTTGCATCTGTTCTGAGATAACATCTTGCTCAGACAAGACCTGACACACACTGAGGAATGGCAAACATGTTTTTTTAAAGGAATGCAAAAGCTGAATCCAGCTGAGATGCAGAAGTCAAAATGCTAGTGGAAGGTTTACTTTTTTTCTCGAGATGATGATTAGTTTGGCAGATTGATATAAACACTTGTGTGGAGTAAAATCTCAATTAATAGGCCTGATAAGAGTACTACATGTACAAATAAAACAAAATTAGTCATCAAGTATGCTACAGTACTGCAAAACAACTGGATATCAAGGCAAACTTGTAGTTGGTGTGATGTGTTGAACAATACAGGATAAACAACTATAAGTTATCACTGAGGGATATTCAGACATGGAAATGTTGAATGCTAAACATTTAAAAACAGAGATGCTACCAAAACTAATTCTTTGACAGTCCACACCAGCATGCCTTGCTGCAGTTATTACGAACCACACTCCCTCCCATCTCATGCTTAATTTCCCTCCATTTCCTGACCCACTTCTTCTCTTAGCTGAGGCATAGAAAGGCAAAGATTACAAGAGTAGCACAACCCCAATCACAACTGTATAACTACTGACATAAAGCCTTCGGGTCACTGACACCCTTCACCTGCTCAGTATTCCACAGCGAGTCTCAACAAGCCAACTCTGACAACGCCAATGCTTACTACACACATAGGGCTAGTAACCAAGTTTGTACCAGGGGCCAAATATGCAAACCATGTTGCCATATTGACATACTTACCATAGACATTACAAATCAAGCCTCTCTATTGTCATCAGTGAAGCAAATGAACCAGTGTTGACATACACACAGCGGGGTGACAGATCATAATATTTGGCCCATCCCACAGCCAATAACAGTTAAATACGGACTATTTACAATTGCAAAGACGAGTCTTTAGTGATGAACTTTACACTGTTATGTGCAATAACATGTGATGCAACAACAGTAAGGGGTGTAACATCAAGGTGTTTCGAATTTAAATGGTGCAGGTAGAGCAGGAATTCAGGCAGTTTGATGCTAATTTTATACTAATGCTGGTACAATCCTGAATTTACATTCACAATCTCATACATGTAGTTTTAATTTAGCTTTCAGCCATTAACCAAGGGGATAGTTTATGTAAATAAAATGTGTAGTTCTGCATGTGTATATTGCCTGTCGCGTTGTTAGAGCGTTCTCGTGACGTCACTCCCCAGCCCTTCTCCAGCTCTCAGGCTTTTGTTAACCTCAATGACTAATTCATTTCATAAGTCATTTTATTTTCATTTTATTGCAACCTTCTCCCATATGCACATTGCATAAATTACTTATCACGAAAAATGCAACGCACGTTCGCGTTCCCTATTAATTGAGATGATTTACAGAGGAAGAGATTGCTAAACAATCAAAGCATTGCGTGGAAATGAATGTAGACTAATACTCGCTTATAATAGTCTGAAGAATGCAGAAATGTCCGGAAATTAAAAGAACCAACTCATTACATTTTCTAGCAGGGCTCTTCGAGGACAAATACTACTGGCAGGTTTCCTCATTAACTACAGGTTCTTAAAAATGTCAACCTATAATTCCCCACGTGTGAAGACCAAACACGCAGAGCTGGTGAATGATATATGCCTCTCAGTCACTAATTTACGTAGTTGTGTGGAAAATACCATTGCTAAAGGTCGATTTTGAGCATTTTCCATGTGTTTTCTACACCAATATATTAGTGACTCTAACCAAAACCTGCCAGCTGGGTGGAAATATATATCTTACATATATAGTTATTAGATCTGGATAAAAAACGATGCCTGAATTGTCTGACAAATAAGCGATTCGGGTTGAACAGTGCTTGTGAAGTTCATTTTAAGAGTATGAAGAGTAAAAGCCAGGGGATAGGGCGCGGTTGTACCACCATGTATCCGCCTATGTGGATCTATCGGAGATAAGTTTTCCTTCCGCACTATCGTCAGCTACCCCACCCCGCAGGATACAGCATGACATTTCATTCACAGCGACCTGCCAACGAATCCAAACTAAAAAAAAATACTCGACTAAAACCACCAAAACACTCGCGTGTATGGTTAAAAACAATTGGTTCTGCCTAGCCGAATAACTGCTGCACCCGCCTGGTGCTTGGTTTGCTGAAAAAAAGCCAATTCACACTGTGGAATATCCTGTTTCATTTTAGCTAGCGCGTGCACTTTTCCCGTTTGGATGGCCGAGAAGGTGGATAAACCGAGAGCTTTGGTATCAATTCAGGCTAATACAACAGCCCGACAGCTTCTTAACAAACCACATGGGGTATAACCTACCTGCTGGGAGGACTTGAAGGTATTGCGGAACGCTGAATGATATATCTGAGGCCAAAGCTTATCCCAAATGATCCCTCGCCTGCCGGAGCCGCCGCTAAGCTGACACAACTGGCTGTGTGCTCTTTCCACACTCTGCACGTAACCCCGCCCCTCCGTTGGTTTGGTGAGCAAAGTGTGGGCCAGCGGAAGATGATTGACAGACAAAATAACCAATCTCCGGAAGGACTCGGGTAACAGAGAAAACGTCACGATTCCTCGCTTCAGGAGTACTGCTGCTGAGAATCACGCATTTTCTGTTTATTCGGTTAGGAAACTGTACTCATAAAAAACCGCTAAAAAAACGTTTCAAGCCCAAAATAGCAGGACGCACTTTGGCAAAATCTGTTGACAATAGTACCTAAAACATCTTGAATAAAGAGAGTTTTTAAGGGAAATTTAAAATGCCGTAGCTTGATAAATTAAGGGTTACTGTGGGTAACTCACGTGAAAGGGCACAATAAATGTATTGTTTCAGTGTGTAAGGGCTTAAAGGAAACTATATTTTTGGAGCACTTTTATTGCATCTAATTTTACTTTATTAATAATAGGACTGTCATTATTTGTAGGCCTTTAATTCTACAACGTTTAAAAATAATAATCATATTTTACAGTAATTGTATTTCCTGCTATATCCTAGCATTTTGTGGGCCGTTTGTTCATAACGTTCATGAATATAACCTCCAATCACTGCCCTGTAGAATAAATGCGGCCAGTGAGACAGTTGGGCATGAACGTTTTTTCAGTCATCGTAACATTTATTTGAATATATGATATTCATTTGAATATAATATAATATTTATTCGAAATAAATTATGATTCTGCAAATCTTCATAACGTGTCGCAAGTGTACTGTAATGCCGCAAGATGGCACTATTTCCCAAATTCATGTGACGGATTCCTGACAGCTGTGTATTTGTCATATTTGCTTCCTCTTCTGTGATGTACATGATGGTTGCTACAAGTGCTTGTGATGAACCCATAAACTCAAATTCTCATAGCCAAAGCGGTAGTCAAACAAACTTAGTTAATTGTATCTTAAGGATAAAAAAGAGAAATCTATAATCCACTTTCTACTCATTGTAATCTATTGTATTTGATGCCGTAGACTGTATTTTAATGCTCTTACCTTTTCTCACGGAGGGCTTCCTCCCTAGTGCCTTATCTGGGGATTTCTGAGCTGAGTCAAAAGCCGCCTTCATCTGTGCCACCTTCACAGAGTGGCCTTGCTCAGAGACCCCATCAACTCTGACTTCTAGAGGCTTTGGTCGATCTTGCTGCTGCTGCTGCAGCTTTTCATGCAGTTGAATGGTCTCCTTTATTAGATCTGAGACAGGCCTAGATTTAGGAATGCTCTGGGCTCCATCTCTCATGGATACACAGTCGTCCCCCTCCTTGGCAGATTTTTTATCAGCTTGGCCTGGTATGCTATTTTGAGCATTAAATGTCTTGTTCTGAGACTGCTGCTTCTCTCCCTGCTTCATCTCTGCTGTGTCCTGATGAGTTTCTGTTGAGATATCCAAACCTGGGCCTGTACGTGAGGCAGACTGGTCACCTATATTCTCAGAGCCACATACTTGTGGTGCAGTTTCTCTCTCCTTATCATTGTTAATGTGTTGTGATGGGGTTACAGTACTGGTATTGATTTTCTCATCAGTATGTAAAGAGCATGACCCTGCAATCTCCCCATCCAATTGTTTTGGTGTAGACCTTGAATCGGAGGAAGGTGCAGATTCCTCAGTGATCACACAGCTCACTTCATTTGACCTTTTTTCATCTGACATAGTTGATTGGAGGATATTTTCAGAGGGGGGTGTATTTATCTGTAGCTCCTCCTTTACTGGACCATCTGTTGCCCTGACGTCCTCCTGTGAACTCTGACATTTAACATCACAAGAAGGTGTTTTTGTCAATGATGTCTCCTGCATATTTCCGGGCACTCCAGATTGAGAGCAAAGTATATCCAAGGCCTCACCAACAGCAGTGTCTGTCTGTTTCATGGCCAGGTTCTCACTGTGATAATCTTTTGTCTCAGCCGGTTTCTCTGTTATACCAGAACAAGAGGGCACCATCACCTCAGTGTCATGTTGTGATGAAGCTGTATGTACATCTGACTCCTCAGTCATCTGTGTTGTTCTGTTGTTGCCTGGTGAATCAGGGATTATCTTTGCGTTCATCTCCACTGAAGGGTCCTTTTTGTCTATGTCAACATCTTTTGTTCTTGACAGAGTTGGGATGGCCTCTGCTCTATTTCTCCTCAGCAGCTTCTCCAAAATAGAGCTGGTTTCAACAGGTAAGACTGGATTTGATGTGGAATACATTGTATCTGTTTCCTTTGTATGGAAAGTTGTCTCTTCTTCAAGATCATGGATGTCCTCATCATTTTGTAGAGTTGACCTCACAGACTGTCTTTGTACATCAGTGTCTGTGACCTTTGGTTGTCTTTTGTGATCAACTACAAGTGGCTTCATCTCACCAAAATTATTGCTTTTCTCAGAATGTTTGGCTGTTTGATTTGTTCCTCTCTCTTTTGTAGGACTGCAGTGAAAGGTATCACTCGTTCCTAACACGGACTCTTTCTCCAGACTGTTTTTCAAAGGATGTGGGTATTGAGCTGTGGGCGGGTCCTTCATTTTGATCAATTGGCCCACAGTTCCAGCACACTCCTCAATATTTTCATCCTCATTTTTAGCCACCATGATATCAGTCTGATCACGTCGAACAGACAGTAATAAGTCGCTTCCTGATCTCAGAGTGGGATCATCGTTACTCACATCAAATTCGCCCATCTTTTCTGTCATGAAATCCTCTCCCGGATTTTGAAATGAGTTTACATCCATTGAGGTAATATCCACAGTTTCCTTCACAAGTGTTTCACATGAAACTCCAGGTGACTCTCTCTCCTCTTGTGGGCCAGTTCCTCTGGCCTGACACTCCATCTTGACCTCTGAGGATGTGTGAAGCTCCTCCTCACTCTTCTTCTCTTCCTCTGTCCTGATTTGATTGAACAGCTTGTATGTTCTGGCTCTTTCCTCAATCCTTCTACCGATCTTTGGATTCTGGCTCTTGTCCTCCTGTGGAACCAGTGAAGCGGTCCTGCCTCCTGCTTCTCCTTCTCCTCCCTCCTCTCCTCCCTTTCCTGCAGCCCCTCCCTGTCTCACCTCCCTTGCAGCAGAAGGACTCACCCATAAGCTCACGAGTTCCTCACTAGAAGGTGTTACTGGCTCACAGCCAGGGCTCTCATGCAGACATTGGGCGTCTAGCTTCACTGAATTTTCCCCAGTGCTACCAGCCTTCTCATTGGAACTTTCTTCCTCCGTAACGCCATGTGTATCACCGCCAGCACCTCCAGAGTCAGAGCAGGGCCCTCTCTCCCCAGAGTCGTCACCAAGTCCCTGTTCTTCCCCTTCCAATTTGTCCTGGTTTTGTCCCATTGTGGTCTAAGGAGGAAAAAACATGATGCTGATGATGATGATGATGATGATTAAGCTTATAATAAAAGACCCGCCCTACAAAAACATGTCATGTCTCAGGCACGCCGGTCAGGAAATATTTTATTTTGTCTGTGCTCTGCTCTCACATGGTCATTGTTCTTTGAATAGCAATACATATAAAAACAAAAACAAAACAAAAACAATGTAAAATGTGTTAAACCTGTAAAATGTTTAACAGACTGAGAAGAGCCATAGCTGTGGATGTTGTGCACTTAGGTGTCTTATGACTTATGCTATGATGTATTCTCATTTAAGTTATTCATGCACTTGCAATCCCCACTGAACCTCAAAATTGGAGTCACAAGATTTTGCTGCAAACGTTATGATAGACTGGTGACCTGTCCAAAGTATACGTAGCCGTTCTCCAGTGGATGCTGGGAAAGCTCATGAGTCCCACAGCCCAAACAGACGAAGCAGTCATAGACAACTGCTGCATTAATGAGAAGATTTTTCTGCAACATCATCCGTGAATTAGAGCCATTATTTTGGGGTCTCATAAGTCATGGCATGACGATATGAAAGGTCGAAGCAAATTATGCTCCTCACATATTATTGCAAACATATTTGGATCTGTACATAGCAAAACAAATGAACAATTTTCAAGTCTGATTCCTAGAAAATAAATAAATAATACAAATGGAAATGGGAAACAAATAGTTTTAGGTCTACAGAGTTCCAACATCTTGCGCCATCATACACACACTTGCACAAACTTCCATACACTTTGAATATGAAATTATCAGATTTTTTCCAACGTGTTTGGTTTCACATGACCCAATTTGTTACATAATTCCTGAAAGTCTTGCTGGTCAGGCCAGCCTTTCAGTGTCTCCAAGTTGACATGTGTTTTTTATTCAAGTGGGCATTATGAAACCGTCTGCTGAGTACAGTGTTGTTCTCATGATGATGATGATGATATTTATAGTTATAGTATGTTGGTCAAGATGGCACATAATGACATTAGCAGGAGTATTAATAGTAGTAATTGTATCAGAAGGAGTGGGAGACACAGCAGAACATAAATCGATGCCTGAGGCAAAACATTGCAGAGTAAAACTGTTCCATGTGATCATGTCTAATGGGCATGGGCCAAGCGTACTTTTCTCACAATAAACCGCAGTAGTAAGCAAGACAATTGGGAGGCACAATGAACAATGATGAGCAGCATAGGTCTGTTTCCCGTTGATGGCCACATGACCCCTCTCTCTCTGACAATATATGACTGTTATTTTATCAGCTGGTTGACCTGCACATGAGCCAGAGACATGGCTGAGGGAGTTCATGTTATTGGCCAAAAACAGTAACACAACTGTGTGGAGAAGACACTAAAATGTTTTTCATGGTGTGATTTTCAAAAATAAAGTACCAAGCCACGCAAATTTGCATCAAGATAATGAAAAATGAACATGAATCAAAATGGCCCCAGAGGGGATCTTTTTGGTGTTCATTCCTCAGCCCTATCGCTGTGAGATAAACCTTTGTTCCTCCGTCAGGTCATGCGGAATTTCTAGTTAAAAGCAGTGTGAACTCTGCCTGGGATTTGCATCTATTGATTATCCCCAACTGTCCGTCAACATTATGAGTGTGAGGAGCCCCTTCCCTTCAGGCAGTCCATATCTGTTAACAACCATTCTATTATCCTGTATCATCCTCTCTGAATGCCAACGATGATCACTTGATCACCATGTGCTCTCCCGGCATCAACATACACAGACAGAGGAATTTTAAAAAAACCAAACCAAGAACATTTGTCAAATCTATTGATTCAAGCTTTAGCATCTGAAAAAAACAGACAACATAACCTCTCTACCTGGTCTGACTGGTACAGCACAAGCATGGCACTTCACTTTTGTTCCAATATGATGAAATTTGATGCATAAATTGAAGTCTGCTACGATTGACACTTACCAGTTAGATGTCGTCGCCCAGTTGATTTCTCTCAACAGTGCTCTTTCTTGGTTGTTTGGTGATGTTCAGTCCTCCCTCAAGTGCACACGCAACTGGAGCCTTATATTGCAGCCATGTGATGTCACAACACATTTGACTAATGGAAAACACCAGCTGAGAAGCTTATTTTGTCATATAAATATATATATACATATATATATATATATATAAGTATTTGTGTTTTGACTGACTGCTGATGTGATTGCATTATTTGGCCGATGGGAGAGTTTCAGTGAATTTTATGCTCTATACCCAGTGCAAAGCCTAGTACAGTGTAAAACCCCATCACATTGAATGTGAGCAATGTCTTTGCTTCTGTTTTCTTTAGCCAACTCTGTTTGCATACCTGTGCCATGGCCTGCACAGTACTTATTACTTCATGGAAGGAAACCAGCTGAGATAAGCATGAGATAGTAAAAGAATGCTTGCGTCTTGGGATACATGGTAGTTAATGGTCTGTCTGACCCAGCATGTGGGAAATTATCTGAAAAAATAGTTGATTTTTTTTTCTGTTTCACTACATCTCCATAGTAACACCCAAAACAGGATACTTAGTCAGATAATAAAACAAAAGTGGTTTGGCAAGTAGACACTGGCAACAAAGGCAGAAGGGGAAAAGGGGTCTGCTCACACACAGACAGAGGATTCTGACAGACCACCAACTAGTGTCAGCCACTTTAGAACACTTTACTCAAAAAGTTCCTTATTTAATGTGTGGGTCATTCAAAAGGTGATAAATCCTTAAGTTAAACGGTTTTATAGGAACACTGGCATATAACTGAAATGTTATATATCTGTTAATTCATATGCCACCACCGAGGATCATTCACATGCTCCATGCACAAAAGGCTTCCTGTTCATTATGCTCACATGTAGTCACATAGCCTAGAAGGAACAACAGTGTAACTTCAGCAATTCATTGATGTCATGCAAACAGGGACAGGAGGCAAAATGTTATATAACCTGGCTGTTAGAAAACTGTTCTCCTGCAAAAGCATAGGGGCACGATGACATAATGTAATGCCAGGATACGCACCATCGCATAAAAATTCACTTAGACTTACTACTTCTCTCAATGAGAAAAAGTACAACCTCTAAAGGTTGAATCTGTGGCATTCATGTCAGTTTCTCCACATCAGCATGTGATCCCACTTGTTTACACGCAGCATTTCTCTGTATGCAGCTGTTTGTCGCTCTCCCAACTCAAATAACCGCGTGGTTTTATGTAAACAAAGTCTTTATTTTCATATTCAACACATACAATATGTTATTCCGATCAACATAAAAAGTGCAATATGCATTCAAACTACAGCAAATGTACAGTACAAATTTACTGCATACGTAATTATAAAAAGAAAATGGTTACAAAAACCGTAACGTTACCTGTGGGGGATGACGTCACGTCAGCATGACAAAAGCTTTCAAACTCATCGATGAACAGCTTAACAGCCCAATGACTCAACTGAGTCTTTTTCTTCTATGCTAAAGGTGCAAAAACATGTAACAGCATTTAAACACATTTATGATTGACAATATGATTCGCATATGTTTTACAGCTTCAATGGTACATCCAATTTATCCAGACAGCCAAAGAACTTTGGTCATTCACATTTCAAAACAGCACAAATTAGTTAATTGTCGGATTAACTAATTTAATGTACAGAGAGTTTGGATGTAAAATCTTGAATTATTATTTTTTTCATTTTAAAATGCTTTGTTTTTCAATTCAGTTTTTGTCCTGGGAAAACCCTCAGATCCATTATATAATCTGACTGCTGTAAATCTACAGTTCTTGTCCCACTAGTCGTGTTCATTACAACTCTGAGCCATGCAGTGTAAATCCTCACCCACCCAATGACCCTGGGATGATGTCCATAACATTATTCTAATGTTATTTTGGAAGATAGCTTGTTGTGTAACAGTATTCTTTCATAAAAAGCAGTGCAAGGGAAGTCAGAAATGCTTCTGTCCCATTTGTTGATAACAGTGAGCATGCCCCAGGCAAAGAAAACTCAAAACTTGCTCGCTCCCACTTTCTTTCCTCCCATTCACTCACTCAGACTCACATATAGTTACTCACCATTGCATCAACATACACGTCTGCTTTAATCTGGGTCACATCACAATATATTTCCTTACTGACTGAATTATCAGTTAATTAAGTGAATTAAAATTTAGTCCAGTGTTCATCTAAACCAAGACGCTGCATGAACATAACATGAGGTAACCATTTGCTTTACAACCCTCTAGCATCTAAACATAAACTGTGTGGTAAACAACTCTACACTTAATTAACAGGTTTATTTCGCCTTTGAATCAGTGTGACTTAGTTTCACCAATATACAACTTTGTACTAGAAAGGTAAATTAAAAAGTACTTGCCAATGGATACAATACGGTAATTTGGTAAATACCATGTACTAACAGCTGTGAAAGACTGAAGTTAAAGGTTAAGAATGTCTCGTCCTGCAGTCGAACATGCAGGTATGTGCCTCTGATCTCATAAGTAAGGCACTTTTGTGTCCATGAATCGAACCAAGTTAGAGATGAACTGATGGCTTTACACACTGGTTGTCACTTTGAGCAGCAGTATCACAATGTGGCAAAGAAGGGTGCTGCTGGGCACAACACTGTACACTCATACCAACTGTTGGCATTGTTTTTGCAGGCTGTAAAAATTGACTTGCCATTCACAATGGCACATATTTTTCATTTGTTTACTTATATTCATTATATTTCATTATACTATATTCTGTGCCCTCTACAGAATCTATACAACCCTGCCCCTCTCCTTGGAAAGAGAGATAAATTGGTGAATATTTGGATGAGTACACAGCTTCCAATTTATGCGTCAGCTTCTGGACTCCCCTGGTCGTTCTCCCTCAGGAGTGTGCAAGTCTTTGCCAGGTTGGAGGTGATCAGAAGTGGTGGGGGAGTCCCAGTCTGGGTTGGGGTCTGGCTCTGGGGACAGAGAAAAGAGCAGCAATGTACCTGTATCCGAGGAGCAGGCTGAGCACAGGTCCTCAGAAGAGAAGGTGAGGCTGCCCAGTTTGGCCAGTGAGTTGGAACGCTTCAGCCTTGAGGGCACGGTGAGACCTGCCAGACGCATGCGTGTCTCAATCTCTTGCGCCCGTTGACGAACTAGACCGGGTTTCCCTCTAACACTGCGCAGACTATCGCTGCTGGAGCTCCGTGTCAAGGTGGAGCCGTGAGGTGAGGAGGTGGGTGTGAGCAAGCCAGACCCCACCACCCCCAACAAGGCTTCATTGGTCAGTGGCACCACTAGAGGCTCAAGACGTACTTGTCCAGGTGTAGAACATTTAGAGAAATCACCAGTGTAGCTGGTGATTTCCTCTTCCTCCTCTTTGTGAATGTAGCTCTTCTTGGACCCATGGCATGCAGGTAACGGCTTTGGAGAAAGCAGGCTCTCCTGGGATAAACCCGACAGCCTCTCTAGTCTCTCTGCATGCTGGCGAACGAGACCGGACCTACGCAGCTGCACAAGGGTCTCCTGCTGTTGGCCGTGGTAACAGGCCGTCACAGGCTTGTCTTCTTCCAAATCCATACTCAGCAGCTCAGGAAGGGTCTCCGAGACAGCTGATTGCTTTTTCTCACTCCCAGTCTTTACGTTCCGCATATCACCATTGTCTGCTAAGTTTATGGAGTCTTCCGGTGGGCAGTTACTATCAAGTAGAACCGTGGAAGATGTGATAACACATTTGGCACAGCCACACAGAGGGCCACAGGGGTGCAGAAGTCCCACTGAAGAGGTGAGGCCATCAGAATAGGTGTGGGACGGTGGGCTTGAAGCACTTAGGACTTGGAAAGGACTGGGGTTAAGGTGACGCTCAGCAGCCAGAAGTGAGCCTTCTTCTTTTGACTTGGACTCACAGTCCAACCATGACAAAATAGAAGTATCAGTGGGATAAAGGATGGAAGATATTTCCTAAATAAAAAGAGATGAGATTCACTGACAGTGAGAGTAGTCATAATGAAAAGCTGGCTATCAATTTTCTGCATATTACATTACAGATTCTTAACAGTGTAATTAAATCTATGTTCAAGTTTATTGACTCAAACTTACATTGAGATTATGTGGAGTGGTGAAATGGTTGTTGTTGTTGGAATTCTCATTGAGCGTTGCCAGATCCATCCCATTACCCTCGGCATCTCTTTCTACCTCCAAATCCTGTGCCTCCTCCCCGCCGCCTCCTTCCTCACCCCCACCTCCACCATCATCTGGTTGCATGAGGACTTCCATCTCTGCCTCTTCCCTTTTCACCTCCTCCTCATCCTCCTCCTCCACAGTGCTAAACTCCAGCCTTAGACGTAGCTCCTCCAAGGGTTCAGGACCACGACAGCAGGTCTGTGCAGCAGTGCCCTCTGCTGTAGGCCCAAAGTGGGGTAGAGGCAAGCCTTTATGCCCATCGAAGGCTTCGTCATCGAGCAGGGCATCCCGCTCCACATCCTCAATTTCTATAAAGACTTTGTCCATATTCAGGAGGGGTGGACCTCGCACTGGTGTGGAGGGCTCACTGTCCAGAGCAGAGTCAGAGAGCCGGCGGAAATAATAGTTGTTGTAAGCTGGATCAATCTCCAGTGCAACAGTCCTGCATTGGGGCAGGCATGCTGCCCCCTTATCAGACAGAGCCTCCTTGCAGCAGGGAGACATCCCTGGTTCTGGCATCAGGTGGCCTCCCTCTTCTCCATGACAATGCTGGGGCATAGCCTGCTGACCCTCTGCCATCTCACAGTCTGTGTCTGGATGCCACAGCTTGTTGTGACGCTGTTTACTAAAAACATAAAAATACAGTGTGCGTCAGATGAACAGTCATCAAACAGATTAATTCATTATTACCAAATGATGCACACACACACATGCAAAGTAGTTTTGAAGGGGATGTACCTTGCATCTAAAATGCCCTCATACTCAGCCAACTGTCTCATGAAAGCTGGGTTTGGCCTTGTGATGCTTCTCTTTTCCTTGACAAAATTGTATGCCTTCTCTAGGGACCAGCCATACTCCTTCATGGCATAAGCAATGACTGTTGAGGCTGACCGACTCACACCCATCTTGCAGTGGACCAGACATTTGGAGTCGTTTTTTCTGTTGGAAAATTAAAAGTTGAAAGTCATTACAATTTAGCTTCTGTCCTATGGTGAAATAAGAGCAAAAAGCCAAACACAATAACAATGTAGTCTCCTGCATTGACATGTTTTCCGATGCAGAACTCACTTTGCTTTCACAATGAAGTTGTATGTGTCATTCCAGTGAGCCAGCAGATCAGTGGCCTCCTCATCGTAGACACGTATGTTGTGATAATTGAACGTGCCTGGAAAGAAGTTGTCAATCTCCCTGGTGACATTGAGGATATAGCTCACCCTGGGGGGGGAGACATAATGGCAATGGTCATAATTTCATCAACAACATTCCTACTTGCTCACATCACACTGAACATATGTTTGGCATGTGGTAATCTCAGCTGTACCACAACATGAAATAAATTACCCCGTCTCTTGCAGCTCCTCTAAATTAGATGCATTCCATTCAGATCCCTAAAAAGACGAAAAAAATGCTGTCTTTACTGAGTACTTTTCCATTCGCTCGGATATTTTGCTTAATTCTTCCAAAACAGTGCAGGTTTCTAAGAATTATGAGTCGACAAGTTATTTGCTGAAAACAGCAACATGTTATAGAAGATTCTCCCACCAGGTAGACATGGTCAAAGATGAGTGAAGCCTTGTCCATCTGACCCAGAATCAGCAGCATCTCATTATCGATGAACTCTTTATACTCCTTTAGGTTACAGTTCATGTGCTGCTCCAACTCTGTACGTATCTATCAAAAAAGAGCTCCGGCATTAGATCACAAGTATCGAATATCACACAGAGAGAGTTTATTTTTATGCTGGGAATCACTTCATTGCTGTCACTAGGAGAAGTCTACCATAAAAGAAGCTTTATCAAGACAGGACGTGTAGTCCATTTCCAAGAAGTGTAGACCTCACCATCTTGTATCTTGGAAATACAACAATAACAATATATTGATATGTTTCTAATAATGTCCAGTAAGGCAACTCGGATACAAAATAAATTCCAAATACAAAATCAGTCTAAGATCAATGTTGAGAAAAATGTATGAGAACCAAGTCATCTTAATGTCTAAACAAAATAAACCATAAACGCAGCAATGTCATAAGACTTTGCATCAATGTGCACTGAGATGTTATAAACAAAATAAATATATCACAACAAACATGCAGGAGTGTGCTTTCTTTTGTATCATATTTACCTGCTTCGACGTGACATTCTCAAGATCCTGGCACATCATAATGCTTCTGAGTTTGGCCTTGATAAGGCACTCTGTCCTCTCCCTCTCTGAAGGTCTATCAAACATCAAGTGTCCTTAAATTATCTAAATATATCTCAGTATTTTAATCACATTTATAGAATAGGCTGATTTCGACTTTAATTATCTGATATTGTTTCTTCGTATTTACTTGTCAACAAACATGGTGGGTGAGTCTGGCCTTGTGGTCTCCAAGTCCGTCATGAAGTTCCACTCATTGATGCAGCTCTGCTCTGAAGTAATGCAGCTCTCGTAGTAACCCATCCAGGTGAGGGCCATGCCACCAGGAAAGTAATTATATCTGCGCGACACTTCACATGCCTTGTGCAAGACTTGCAGAGCAGACCTAGATTGTGGCAGTTTGAAAGAAAAACAACAACTTAGTTTACGGTTATAGAGGATTACGTTATTCAGATATATAGTGTTTCTGATCTGGAACGGCTTTAGTCATTTCTTCGCACATGCCTCTATGTACCAGTAGGTGGCAGAATTAATCAGCATGACCACAGCCCACAGTTGCAAGATCAGAGGATTTATTTTGGTGTGTCATCAACCCCCCAACTGTTAAAGACAGACACAGAGTCTCCAAAGGTTGTTTCTTACTCACCACATAGCTTGTACTGACACAGGTTTGAAGACGTGAGTCCGACCTGCTGTGTTCACAGTGAAGCCCCTGACGAACAAACAAAACAGATGGTTATTACCTGAGCTGGAGCACAATGGACCCTTGCTTAGGTTCATCAAGAGTGTCAGGTTTAGTCACAGTGTAGAGTTTAGTCATGTAAAATACTGTATATCTGGGGTGTGCTCTGTGCTTAAGATGGGATCACAGTGATTGAAAAAACTCACCCATCTCCATCCAGATGGATCTTTGTATCGCTCCACAGGGGCAGCACCATTCCGATTGAACAGTTTTTACTGTAAAAATTTAAATAGGAACCAGGAAACCATCAGTTTTCATTAAATGACTCTTCAATAGTTGATATGACTTAAGCCTGATATGCATCACACTACTAGCTACCAAAAAAGAATGAGGGAAAGATGAGAACAAACGCTCCTGTTCAGACCTGAGTGATGTAGGAGAAACTAACATCCTGTCTGCCTGCTACCTCTTTGGTTGTTTAAATTCACCAACAATATTATTTTTTTTTACTGAATGTATCATTAAAAATGCAGTTGTGTTAGCCTTCAACTGACATTTCATCCCAAAATCATGTGCAACAAGCCTATTCATACCAGTCTTTGTTGGTAAAGTCAATTCCGAGCAAGATGTTCTCCTCTGTGTCCTGTCGCCCACTGGTGTATAACACCACCATATACCGCACACGATCTGACCGCACACTCTCCAACCTTACCGCCTGGACAGAAGACACATAGGTTGCTTCAAAGTTCAAACATATCCAGTGAAACAATTTCCTCTTTTTGCAGCAGTACCTGTACCAGGAGCTGCTTACATGAGCTGCTAACATAAAATATTTTGCATTATATAAGGGAGTTTTTTTATGAAAAAAATGACACTTTTTATAACTGTCCACTTATGTATCACAATCGGCCATAAGACATCATACAGGCTCATGGTTAAGCATTCTTGTTATAAATGAGTGCAAATATTTGTACACACAAATGTTCTGGAGAGGCTACAAACAGCAGATTAAAGGCACTGACCCCTACTGGTAAGATGGGTGTATGCCAAATTGTCACAGCTGGCTATGTAAAGAAAATCAGTCAGTAAATCTGACGTAATAGGGCAAGTGAGTCCTCGGGAGGTGTAGGCGCAAAGTGGTAAACATAAAACTTGAAAAACTAAATTTCACACTAACACATACATACGCCACGGAAACATTTGGTAATGTGCTCCTAAGCTAATAATTACAGTGAGTACATGAAACGAGAGTCTTAAGTACACAATAAAAAGCGTTCTGGAGGGTTTGCCCTGTCAGGCTGCCAGGGTGTTAGTTACTGGCTTGTGTGTGAGCGAGTGTATGTTGTGATTTAGGACCACGTGCCGTCTCTCACCAGTTTGATTCTGTCCTCTGTGCGAAGAATGTTGATCATCACCTGCAGGTGCTGAGGTAAGTCGCCTGTTTAAAAGAAAATAAAAATGATCATGGCACAGTGTGGCTGCATGGTATCAGGGATTACAAATCAAACTTACTAAAAAGTGCTGTTAATAATAAAAAATATTTTCTAAGATGAATGTTTTTGAGGACAGAGCAGGGCCTGAATGGTAAGACATTGCATCAATTCAATGTTAGCTGGTGTTTGCCGCCGCCCATGATCCCATTAGTCTCTCAGGCCATTAAACAAAAAAATAAATAAAACAAAATAAATTAAAAAAAAAATAAAACAAAAAGACTCCTTTACAACTAAGGAAAAACTTGTGGTTTGCTTAATTTCTCAGACTCAACTCTTAATCTGGTCTCAGACTTAAATCAATTTGATCACCAACACAATACTCTTCTATAACACTGCTAATGGATCCAAGAAACTGGCCATGGCAATCTGAAAAGGATAACATAAAGCAAGAGAGTCCTGCCATGTTAGATTCTGTGCAAACCATGCCTTATAGTTCTGCTCACCTGCATGTTTGTGATGGGAATGTGCTTTCTGGCCTTGTTGACTGCTCCCCTGCTGCAAGAAGAGAGCGGCCCCCTTCACCATGAAGAAGCTCTCGCTTAAACTGTTAAAACAAATGGGAGACAGGAATTACCACTGCTACAATAGAGACAATACATATTAGTCAGACAAGATGCTCCACCTTGTTCATGGACAGTGTGTAAAGGCTGAAGATGAAGTAGGACACAACAAAATGAAGTACTCAGTTCAAACAGGTTAGTTCAGTTCAGACATCTCAGGCACTGAGATGAGTATAATCTGCTATAATAATCTGTGATGAACAACCAGACCAGCTAAATGAAATAGCCTGGCTGCCAGTTAAGAAACGGAGCCACCAGGTCTGCAGCAGCAATGAGTCAAGCTGTGATCATGAACACCTAGCTGTCATTTTTCTGCTGCATGAGCCGCAATAAGATTGTCAAGTCTTTGCTGGCTGCTGGACTGATGCAACATCTAATCGTAATAACATCAAACTGCAGGTATTGTGATGCATCTTACCACTCACAATGAGTAAAAATGAAGCTATAACTAATCAATAACATTTCACCACTGCTGGAGAAAATAAATCTGACTTCATCATGTTAAGTTGTAGGTGTAAAGATGAAGATGATGAATGTGATAGAAGTTTCCTTGGGGCTGACACAAATCATTCCATTAGACTGTGCTTCCAAGAAAACTATGTGAGCACACTCATAAATCTAACTGGAGGAGGTGTGGAACACACTTAGAGGCCATCAATTAGGCAGCACAGAACTGATGAGTGACAAGAAGGAAACTCATCACAAACCAGTAAACAGAGCGGTATTTAAGCAAAGCTAAACAACGACTGGTACACATTACATCGTGATATAATCTCAGTATTTTCAGTTTTGAGGCGCAATACCAATATCTGGACTTTTACTTTTGCTTTATAGAGAATGAATAACAATATAATAATAATAAATGTAAATATATAGCACCTGTAAGAAAGAGTTTACAAAGTACTTTGACAGAGAAAGCAAAACAACAGGATACCCAGGAGGCCATATAAGAGCAGAAAATAAAAACAGTCAGTCCAAACAGAAGCAAGACGAAATAAAGATGAAATTGAGGTAAAATTAAACACCAGCAAAAGACACTAAAACATGGTAAAAATAAGAGAGAAGAGCAACATATTAATTTGGGAGAATACAATATAGCTTTTATGGTGTATGTTTAGAAATATAAATTACTGACTAGTTACCACAAAATTTACACTAGAAATTAAGAATATCTTGACAATTAATAATGAGGAGCAAAAAGTTCCATCCCGTTCACCCTGTAAAACCATAATTAAAATTATGCCAACTTTCACCATTACTTTTGTGAGTTCTTTCTTTCTGCCCCCTGACAAAGCTCTAACAATCAGCTCTCTCTAGTCAGACTTTCAGAGCCCAGAAGAGGAGCAAACTGACGATTTAGAGGGAACAATGCATTTCCTTTTGTGTGTCTCACAATAAAGTCATACCCCCACCCCACACCAGCGTGACAGAAACAGAGTTTCACAGTAATGGTGCACGGGGGTGGACAAATCACAAAAGCGCTTGTCTCACTTTGGACATTTTTGGACAAGTCTGTCTTCTGTTGATGCTTTACTGAGAAGGAATTCTGGATATTATGGATCTAGCTAGCGGGGAAAGAGGGCTCCATCCCGCTCTTTGTTATTCCAACCAATAATTCAACATCTGTCTGAGAGGTCATGTCTCAGAGAACGTGATACCTGATAACACTGCAAGGCAACACTTACAAAGATGCAATTTGAGAACGTGCGAAAGTCAACTCTATGTGTAAACCAAGAACTGTCACATGGCTTAGCAGGCCAAGATTGAGCCAAGCCTAATTAAACACCTTATGCTCTTGAGTCTCTGGCCCTGCAACGCCATGCTATCAGCTGCTACACAAGCACTTAACTATAAATACATTTAGTATCAAACCAAACAAAAGCTATGACAGGATGGTTGCCAGAAAACCTCAATGATTCCCCATAATTACAACCTACTACATGAACATCTAAGAGACACAGACACGAGGTCATACAGCCGAAGAGTGGTAGAAATACAGTTATTATTGTCTTTTATCCAAACATTTTTTAAGAATCACAGCTGCCACTGAATAAGGACTCATTTGACTGAAGTTCACTATCCTAACCAGCAGTGTCAGTAATTGATTTACTTTGCTAGCCTAAGACAAAAGTGCATCCTAAAGTATCTCTCTTTAAACATTCATAAAATGTCTAAATTCCACAGTAAATTATGCAAATGACAACAATGGAATCAACAAAGTTCAACAGAGTTCAATTTTGTTTGACAATTATTAAAGTAGTCCAAACCTAAGGAATCATTTGCGTGAAGCAATGAAATACTTACATGCGGTTTATCTCATTTTGGGTCAACATAGCATTCTCCAAGAAATAAGGCAGCATCTTCACTACAGTCTCCTGCATGGGTTCTATAAAGAGACGCATCTTTACGACCGGAACAAACCCAGCCCTGTCCGGCTCAACTTAGCCAGTTGTCTTCAGCTGCAAGAGACAGAGACGGAGCAAAGTGCAAACGAAGGACTGCATTGGTTCTGGACCCAGGCTTTTGAGTGACAGCCTGACAGTCTGCATTTTCTCTGCTGTTCAGCTGTTAGAAGCCACTCCCACTGTCCCTCCTCCCTCATCTTTGCATCTGACTGAGGGAGAGGAGCTTTGGAGAAGAGTTCAGTCAGTCTGCTGCCTGGAAGGATGTGCTGCAGTCTCCACCTGCTGCCTGAGGCTTTCTGAAGTGCACTTGTGTTAAAAAAATAAAAATTCTTTGCCTCTAATGCTTACTTTAAGTAGGCAAGAGCAGCAATAATTTCGCTTTTATTCCCACACAAACATGCTGAGCCACTTGTTCACAGCCTCCTACAGAAACGTAGGATCAATCTGCTCCCTTTTACCATCGTACAAACACGTATACGAGGTTACACAAGGCAACAATTCCAGTGAAATTCAGAGTTTGGCTTTCCTCTCTCTCGGTGATTGTTACTGTCCTCTTCCATCAGGTCTGACAAATCAATGGCCTACTTTCCAGAGCAAAGTGAACAACTGATTCCACCATAAGCAATGACAAACATTGCCACCTAAGGTTTCTTGTATTGCTGTCCAACTAGCTTGCCAGAAACACTTAAGAGTGCCATTTTATGCCAGCCCTCCTGGGAAAAGCAACAACATTTGCTCCATTAGAGGTGAACAAAAAGGAAATGAAGGAGTTGGCCAAAACTTTGCAACACCATGTCTTGATGTGCATGCCACCTTATGGTACAACTGAATCCAAGGCAGTGCTTCTAGGGAGCTTCACAAACGTGGACAGAAAGGTCAGTGGGAACTGGCAATCTCCCAAAATTCACAGATCTCATTATACTCAAGCCTATAAGGGAGGGATTATGTCTCTTCTGCAAATGGCCAGTGTTGGTTGGCACTCATTCAGACGAAATGCAAATGAACTGGTGTGTCTGATTAATGAAAGAATAGTTATATAGGGTGCAACTATCTATGGATTTGCTTTTTTCTGGTGCCAAAGGCAGACAATAAATACATTTGTGACAAAGGAACCTTTCAAATACATTCAGGAAAGGATAAACGAAAAGAACATTTTCTAAATCTAGAAACACATTCAAAATGGAGTTGTAGGACTGTTGATCTGGGAGACAACAATTATTTTAAATAGATAACATGATAGCCCTCCCATTCCCTGTCTTTCCTCAAACAAGAATGACTGTTTTGGTGCATAGGAAAAAGGACTAGGTTGGATACAGGTAATACTGTAAGTGAACCAAAGCTTAAAAACAGCCGTTATAGGGTTATTGGGAGAACTGGTCATGCCAGGTGGTCCTGGATGGGGCCAAACCAGGACAGATTTCCCCTGAGCCACTGTTCCCCCTCACCAGGTGTACAGATATGACAGTTATACTGAATTACCCTTACAGCTCACTACAAAGCTACACACATGCACCAGTGCTTTTAACACTCTTACATAATTTTCTCAGCAACCCTTGCCAAAGTTGTATAGAGAGTGAATGCTGGAATTCAGTACGTGCATGAACAAACAAACATGTTGGGGGCAGAGATGGAGCCCTATCCAGCTGTCACCACCTTGTTATTAAAGAGAGGGAACAGTAATGGCCTGCGGCTGGTTGTTGTGCGACAATGTGTCTGCCTCCCTCCTTTCCACATAGCTATGTACAAATTCAGAGGGGAGCAGTTGACAAATCAATACATTTTATTAGTAGCAGTCTTGACAGATGAGTGAGAAACAGCTGTACTGAATTCAACACTTGACATGAAAAGAAGTTACCCTATTAAGTTTGTGGAGATCATAATCTCTCCATATGAATGCCTCCATTGCTCCAAACTGTTGTACTCTGGCAATGTTTCTTTGATGGAAGAAGGCCGTCTTCAAACGTATACACATATCGGTATACTTTGGCCCCTTTATGCATCTTGCCTAACCCTGCTGTGTGCAAAGTAGTAAAATGAAATCATTCCTTGGTTCACTGCCGCAAACACCTGTATGTAATCGTCAACCTCGTTCAACCCCTGAGGCTTGTCTGTGTTATCGGGGTCAGTAAAGAACAGAAAGTACAAACACTCCTCCTAGGTGGAAACTCAGTTTATCAATCATTGCAGTAACCTATCTTGTGTATTAGACTCCCCAAGATTTAACAAATTCTCCTGTCGAATTCAATAACTTAAGTTATATAAGAAGGGAATTAACCAGTTGCATGATGTGGCTTGCCTCTCATTTCAGAAGTTGTAGTAATCTGGAGACAAGACAGGACTGGCATCAAACATTCATCAGGCTCATACACTTGCACTGCATACTATTACATAACTGAAAAGAACCAGAACCTGCAGGTGTTTTTACCTTGATTGAATCCATCACAACTTATCAAAATCATAACAATGTTTTGTGCATCTTCATCTATTCCTCTAATTATGAGCATACGGGTAAACCAACATCCCAAAACTTTAGATAGCTTCTAGAAATATTGCTCAGCCATTTATGTGTGGTTTGCTCCAGTTATACCAGCTCTCTATCAAGGACTCCAAATTCTAAGTGGTGATAAAGATACAGCTGTTCCTATCAGTGTGTCCAACATGAATCCAGTCAAGTAACAGAGACCGACAGACATTTTTTAAGTCTAACGCTCTGTTGCTCTTTGCTGATGGCAGCCGTCTCCGCTATACCAGATTTCACAAAATGACTCGAAGACAAATGAATATCAGCCGTAATATTAACACCTGTATATAACAAATGACCTGCACTGCAAGGTACCATGCAAACACTGAGGAGATATGCTACAGTAAACTTACCTTAGATTTATTCGCCGTTCATCTTCACTCCCAAAGTCCTGAAATACAGATAAGAGGGTAACATATCACAGTTGAGATACTTAAAATCTTTGTTGGCATTACTTTCAAACACTCTGACCTGACCAGACACTTAAACCACAGGTATGTATTCATTTAGCATAACACACTACCTGATGCAGTATGCAAGACAGGTTTAGACAACTTGGGCGTACTGGATCATGAACAACATTTTTCCTAAAAATGTTATGATTCTAAAGAGTAAAGTATGACCTGATGAAGTACATGACCATCAGAAATAAAGATGGGCAAAAGAAAAAATATCATCAACACTACATACATTTTCCTCTAAAATATGAAAAAAGGGGGCAACAATTGTCATCTCTCTGATCAGATCAATCATTATTACTCTGGTCAGTAAAAAAGTGCCCCCAGATGTGTGTAAAGTCAAATTTCTGTTAGTGACGGCAAAAAAAAAAAAAAAGACTTGACAATGTTGGCCGTTGCTGTGATGACCCTGCACACTGCTGTGATCAGATGTTTCATGTATTATAAATGTTGACAGGTCTGCCTTGTTGTCCTGTGTTTAACACAAAGAATACCAAAACACCGCGGTGAAATTGTCTCATTGAGGCCCATCACTTCAGTTCAGTTAAAACATCTTTGACAAAATCTGCATGTATGTTTAAAATGGTGTGTGTTTTTACCTAAATAAATCAAGACCGGTATATATTAAGTCCCAAAAATGAATAAATGACAAGTGGATGGAATCTGGAACTACGTGTTCATAGATGAAGGCTAAGGGGGGAACAAAATGTTCAAAATAAGTGGTGTGTAACTGTTAAAAGTCGAAAACAATTGAGGGCAGTGTAGGTTTTACAAGACGTGCTTTACGTCTTGTAAAGCTGTAGCTATCCACTAATATGGACGTACATACCAGCAAAATTAACAAAAAAAGGATATTGTACACAAAGGAGACAGTTTCACTCAGAGAGATGATAAAATTATTCTGCAGGAGGAGAAAGTCACAGTCTGATTCCGACGACCCACTATTTCGGGTGAATAAATCCAACGTACCTATCAGTCTCCTGTCAGCATCTCTGAAAATCCGTGTTTACCTCCATTCTGTTTCCTCCCCCTCCTTCACTTGTTGTACATCACCCCACCCACTCCTGCTGAGCGGATGACATCATGGCTGCAGTAGCCTCCTGCCAGCTTGATCTGTCCCCCCTCCCCTCCGACCACTCTAGTGGGACATTCAGGTACAAAAACCGGCTACAAAACCAAGTCTGTCCGTCTAACAGCAATATAATTAAAGGGTGCCGTCTGTTTGCAATAAGCAACAACTACATCCTAAATTGCTGCACCAATGAATTTGAAGTCTTACAAGGTTACTACAGCCAAGTCTAAAGAAGCCATTTCAAAGATGCCATTTCTCACCCAAACACTGACAATTGTGAATTAATGCACTTATAAATCTTTAGAAGTCTGGCTTGCCTGACGTTGACGTGCATGCGTGGATCGAGGTGAGCTTCCTAATTTCTCTGTGGTAAATAGCGCCGCCAGTTGGTATTGAAAACGAAGAACATAACTGTAGCTGAGCTAGAGGTTATCTATTAATGATCAAGGTTTTTTGGGGAAATCAATTCATTACTTTCGCTCCGAGTGCCGGCAACTGGAAGCATGGAATCACCATGAATTTCCAAAGCTGACATCTACATTTAATGAGATTTGTTATTGTTTTTCTACATGGATGTTTAACAATGTGAAAATCCAAGACTTCTCCTCTCCTCATTAATGCTCCAGTTCACACAATAACACGAGAATAACAGTTTCGTTGACTGCAGGTTGTTTACTACAAATAACTTCGCTATTCTCTGAGAATAAAACCATAATTTGTCCGATTTGGGTGACAAGGTGTCATTTCTTAGTATATATAGAGTACAGAATTGTCAGGAGTAGCCAGGTATTGGTCTACAGATGAAAATATTCTGTTCAATTTATATCAGTCCCATCAGACATCTGAAGTTAGCTAAAGCTTCGTTCTTTATTGCCACTAATTGCCAGTGGGCTATGCACTTATTATTTATCACTAATCTTACACCAAATGAATAGACGTGTGGCTTATTTTATCCTCAACGCGAAAAAACAAGCTAGCAGGTGGCTGTAAAGGCATGTGTGAATAGAAGCAGTATATTTACTTATCTGGTGAAAACCTGTGCTAGCTAACATTGGCTAAATACCTAGCATAACACGATAAACTATCGATGCTAGTTTAGCTTCAATCAGAGAGCCATCTCCTCACTACACCGGAGCATCGTTTTCATTTACACGGGAACAAGCTCACCTCCCCCGCCGTCGTAGTTGCTGTGCTGGCGGTGGATGCAGCGCTTGGGGTCGGGGACCGCTGCAGAGTAACCAGCGCCATGGTGGGAAGCTGAGGATGCACCGGCCGGCCGCTGTGGCCTGGTGTACTGCTGCTAGCTGCTGGCCCTTAGAATGGAGGGCTGGGAGCGAGTGGCCCGCCCCGCGTTATTTTTTCCCACCCGAGACTCGACAAACGCGCGGGCAGCCCTGAAGCCAATAACGAGGAAGTAGGCGGAACTCTCCCCAGAAGGGAACAAAGCCTACCATCAAAATTAATATGTTTTTAGGGTAGGTGTTATGGTTTTAATTAGGAGTAGCTTTGCGTTGCCCGAACTTACAATTATACAGCGATATTCGGGGAAAACCGAGAAAATATGACATTTCGTGTCACGCGATAGCGATTGACCAATCACATCCTTGCTTTCGAATTCCTCGCTCCGAGCCCTCTGCACCCGGGACTTAACGGGACATCAGTGCTGAGGGTGGAAGGAGGGACTGAAGAGGTGGTGTGCTTTTATTGCCTCCTTTCATTTTCTAAAAGTCAAGGTAATTCTTACAAGTAAATACTCAATTACTTTAATTCGTACACATACTAGTAAATATTTAATTATGGAAAATAACTATGTGAATTGTTTTCAATATAATAACAATGTGATTTTTTTCCAATAAGATCCCCGTAGTCCAGTTTTTACCAGTAAAAATTTTGTTACAACTATGTGAGCCATTATAAGGCAAAGCCGATTTTCTATAGTTCTCCCTGCGAGTGTGTACTGTATCTCAGCACATCTATGGTATTGCATTGGAGAGATGTGGTTTCACATGAGTGTACAAAGGTGATGACACCCAGATTAACAACCACAAATAAGGGTGAAATTTTATTTATTCAGCCAAGCTTACATAAACATTGTAACAATAAATTAAGTACCATTGCGAACATTTTCAGAAGACATTTCTATACCCGAGTTCCTGGATTCAATTGCAATGAGTTGGACGTGGAGCATGGTCAAATGGTGGCAGATCCACACCATAATGTATTCAGTGTGTCGAGGTGTGCTTCAGTCTGTACACATTACTTATCACCACAAACTTGTAGTTTTATTCAGGGTATACATAGTAACATATTTATTTACTTTATCTTTTTATTTATTTTCTATTTTCCTCTGATGCACCACTCCAGCCATGAACCAGAAACCAGACTAAAGTTAAATCCATTTTAATACTCCCAAAACAATGATTTAATACCTCAGAGGGACCTGATATCAGGGAGGAGTGGATGATGAGATGTGTGAATGAATGGATGACATAACAGATTTTTGCATGAAAAAATCCCTGAATATTAGAGAGAGACAGAGTGAGAGAAAGGAGATGAAGGGGTGGATGGGAGAGTGATGGTCCAAGTGTTTAGAGCTGGCTGATGGCCACACGCAGCACGATGATAGCAAATAGCAGGGCAGGACTGGAGGCCAGACCCCCCACACTGTTGTAGTGGTAACCCTTATGAGGTCCATTGCAGTCATCTCCGAAACAACACTCCATCTTTGCCCCAGAGCTGCTACCATGAGCTTTGTCACAGAAAGCCTTGTAGGCGCAAGATTTCATTACCGTGTCTGAAACAGAGGAAGATGTGTGAGGCATGCAGACATCCACAGTTAAAACGCTTTGAACCGATTAGACACTAAACACTTGTATTGATTAGCCTCGACTCTGTGACCTCCTTCCACTATCCTCTTTCTTGCTTTCAAACTCTCTCTCTCTCCCACACACACAGTTACAGAGAGGCCTATGGACAATATAAACTGCTGGGATAACATCCAGTAACCTCAAACAATGACAGGACACAACAAAGATAAACAAAGTATTGAAATAATTATAGAGTCAGTGTGTGTACAAATCTTCAGAATACATTTTTCTGTGCATATGTGTACTCACTGGGTCCTGTTATTGTAGAACAGGCATCAGCATATTGTGGACAGGAGGCGGAGCCTTGTCGGTTGCAGTCATCCTCATTGGACGCCACGCATGTGTGACATTTTAGAGTGTGGCCTTCACAGACGGAGCAAGACAGAGCATCTGACTTGAGACTAAGCATGTAAAGTCACAAAAGGGAGAAACTCTACACACACACATACACACACAGCAGATCCCATCATGGCCTATTAATTGTTTAAGAAAAGCTGTTTAGTGTCATAACCTGTTACAGAGTACCAATACAGTACATACAGTTTCCCATTTGTTTGCTTTTTCAGACTTATTGCTATTAACTTTAATGCTCCATAGGCAGACTCTCGTCACTTGGATCCTGTAGATGATACCTTTATATGAAGAATTAACCAAACAGTCCTGTCTTGAACCAAAGTTGCTTTGCTACTGAGGAAATGAATTATCTTGTGGCCTGCTTTGGGACTGCAGAATCTGGTTCCAAACTGGGCCGCTAGGACGAGGTTATTAAAGGCAGATTTTCCTAAAACTCTACACAAATAGTAACAGTGATGCAGAGACTTACTGTGGCAGGCCAGAGAGACAAGCAGCAACAGGGTCAGGATGGTCTTCATGGCAGCTAATGGGTCACTATGTCTTCTGGAAGGAGAGTGGACGAGCTGAGAGGGATCCGATGGAAGAGACAATGGGAAGTGTCCGAGAGGTTTATGGTCTTATCCATAATCTCCATCAATGCTGCACAGCCAGCAGCATGTGGTAATGGACTTAAGCACACTACGACACAGTTAGATGTAGACTAATTTTTGTGGTAAACAGAGACAAAAGATGTTTAAGACTTGATTCTACTTTTTTCCAATAATTTGTCTGTTAGTACCAATATTGAGACTTGTACTAAAGGCAGTCGCATACACGTAAACAAGAATCCACCTCAGTCCACGGACATTACAGCCATGAACCAGGTGTGCATAAACACAGGACAAATTACACTATATTCATTATATATTTATTCAAGCAAATGAATGCACGCTCACACTGTGTCCTCAGTGAGTTACAAGAGTGAGATCACTATTTCTAATTTACAAATATTAAACAATAACTGAAAAAGGGAACACAAACATACAAAAATGGCACAGTATTATTTGCTGAAGCACAAACCATCTTGGTAATTGGAGGTAACTTAACGAGAGAATGGCACAAAAATAAACTGACACATTAAGGGCTTTGTGTCATGAGTGGATGTGCAGAATGTGTAACTAAGTTAAAGCCCAGTCAGACTCTGTACTGAACACAGATGATGTGGCTCCATGAAAGTAAACATGCAAAAATACTAATTTGTGCTGAGTGTTAGAGTACCTTGAGTGCAGTGTTGTAAATACAAGCGTAAGCATCACCATCGCATATCGACAACAAACAGAAGTTCTACACAGCATCATCAGAATTAAAATGTAAAAGTGATCAGGTCCCCCAAAAAAACAAAAACAATCTGTGACAGCCTGATGGGGTTTTGTTGAGTCGGGAAAGTGGTCATTGCTATAGCAAGGACATGTTTGAATATTATGTTCAAATATGTTCACGCATATAGTAATAGTTCTTTGTTACAATTTGTGTAAGAAACCTAACCCTGTTTTAACAAAGGACAATGGCCAATACAGAGATAGCGCTCAGGATATTGCTCTCTATTCTTCCCAATTCAGGATAGTTACATGAATAGTGTCATTAAATAACAACAACATAGGGGAAGCTTTGCCTTAACCTGTGTTAACCAGCTGGTCCTTATGTTAAGCCCCACCATGTGAAACTTCATAAAATGACAGGAAAGTCTGATTGTCAACAAATTATGACTTACAAATCATCTAAAATCATTTGTATTGAACTATGGAATGCTGAAGAAGGCTGCAGAGAAACCTTTGGAGATACAATTTCACTGACATGTGGTCCAGACTCATTCTGTTGCGGTGCTTTTCCTGAACAAACTAAGGCCTCAGAGGTCACAGAAATCTTCCTCATCCTCACAGACTCCAGAATCTTATACCTCAGCCTCACAATTGTGCAGGTTGGCTTTAATCCTGACCTCATTGTGGCCCATCAATACCCCTGAGCTCATGTTTTTTTGAGAAAAAAAAGCCTCTATACTTTTACTAAAAATATACTTCATGGATCGTTGCTTTGATTTCAAACATTCATTTGATGGGCAGCGCAAACATATGCAAATATACTCTACCCTATACCCATTATGCATGTATAAACTCGGACGTCATCCTGCTAGAGGAGATGATGACGATTTCACTCCTAAGCTCCTGGGAACTTAAGTTGAGTCACCATCAGGTCTTTGTTCATTGGTATGAACAGCTGTTCATACAAGTGGTTAAAAACAGCAAAACGAAACCCCAAATGAAACTGATTAACGTCTACAGCTTGCTTCTTCAGTCACAAGTAGTGCAATATTAGTATAGAGGAAGTTACTTTACACATCTGGGTATTTCAATCTGTGCACAAACAATCACCAAAATGTAGGCTTGCACAGGGTACAAGGGCTGCTTTCTGGCTGGGGGCATGCATGGGGGTTCGCTGTAAGCCGGACCGGAGGAACGATGTTGGCCTATTGAGCGGAGGTCTCAGTCTATATTTTGGACATGTTGCCAATCAGCTCATCGCAGATCTTGGTTAGCTCCTCGATCTCTTGTTTCTGCGACAACACAAGAGGTGAGAATTCATGAAGATCACAATTAAAACAAAAGTAGACAAATTAAGGATTTACTCATTGTATCATGTTAGATTGGCAAGATGAGGAGTCATCTGACCTTCTGGTGCAGGGTATGTTCCAGAGACTCCACCTTGTTCTGCTCCTTCCTCAGGCTGGCACTCAGCGCCACTTTCTCTGAGCTTGCCTTTGTACGCACCTGCGCAATTTCCTCATTGGCCCTGAGCGAAAGAATGGACAGAGACAACTAAATATTTCTAATAACAGCATCTTGTTAACTCTGAACAGTTAAGTGCATGTTTTGAACCCACTTGTCTAGTTTCTCCTCAGCATGGATTTTGAGCGTCTGGTATCTCTGCTCCTCCTGTTTGATTCTGGCTAGATAGTCCTGAGCACACTTCTTTAGCACCTCTTCATTCTGTGAGGGGACACAGCAAGACACAAATCAGACACTAACATACGAATACATTCAACTTGTTATTATTAATATTGCACTTCAAACACCTAATACAGGGGGGAAATAGTCCCAAGAGAGACAGTACATGTAGGCAAGGCTAATAAAAGGAATAAACAAACTCAATTTATCCCATGAAAACAGAATTTTAAAAAAATCAAATGGTTGTAGAACACAGAATGGAAATGAAGTGCTTTAAAAACATTGAGAAGTGAGAATAAAATGTCTAGCTATTCAATGTAGGGGTTACTATAGGTCATGTTGACGCCCATTAATTAAGTGTTTTATTTCTTGTGTGATCGGGCAAGGCTTTCCATATCTTCATCCTTGTGGTAAATTAACTTTGTGCAGTGCAGCGGTACCTCCTGTACTTCCTTTTAAAATACATCCATAGCTTTCTTCTGACTCATAAGCAGTAGAATGTCAGCGTCAGTGATTTAAATGCTTTAATGAGGGGGTTTGTGTTGATACTGTCCAACCCTTTCCTAATCCTAATACCTCCTATAACCTTTGAATTTGTTTTGCTACCCTCACATGAAAATTCTGCCTTTCTCCCTCACTTCTGTAGACTTGAACCCACGTTACGAACCCTTACTTTCTTAAAGCCGTCCACGGTACCCTTGAGATTTTCATAGCGGCGAAACAGGTCAGAGAGAGAGCGCTCTACAGAGTTCAGATCCGACAGGGCGGCGTCCTTTTCCATCGTCACTGCATGCAAAGCCTTCTGGGAACTCATGGTGTTGCGTTGCTCATCCTCTGAAAGGAAGGAAGAGAATATTATTGGCGTTTGCTTGAAAAATTCCATTTCCCACAATGTATCGACAGCTGATTGTGGACATTTTCACTCACCAATCATCTGAGCGATTGTCTTCTCATATTCTGCAACAATTTTCCTGTAACAAGAAACGGAATTGAGCCTTGAGTACTTAAGTTTGATGGGGGTGTCTGTAACCCACCACGTACCCGTCTCATTTCTCCATGAAGTACAAAAAAGTCTCCTCACCTCATCTCCATGACTTCTTGTTTGCCTTCTTCATACTTCCTTTTCCAGTTACTCGCATCCAACTCTTTAGTGATGATCTGAAAGGAGATATCTACTGTGAGAAAAACGGTAAAGACAAACAACACACACAGCCCCCAAAGATAAAAGAAACACACTGATGACACTGATTTAGCTCGGTGCTGGTGTGTGTACCTCCTCCCTAATGAGGGCCAGAACCGCTTGCTTCTCTGTCTCGGAGATGCAGATAGAATCCAGGACCTTACTTCCTGTTTCCTTAACAGGATCCTCATGCTGCTGAGGGCAGGAGAAAAATCAGTGGTTAATGTATATTGAGAAATACAGATAAGCAATTTTCTCAGTTTTTGTCAATATTTATTATAAATTCTCATATTCCAGACAAAGTTAAAATAATTGTTCCATGTGAATACACAAAACACATGTTTGTTTGCTGTTGTAATAGGATCTTTATTGTCCACGGATGTGGAAACCTGCCTCTCTTACTTGCTGTGATGTCTACTTGTCAGTGAATGTAACAAAGTTTCATGTAATTGAGTAAATCTGGACTGTTCAACTGTGCCATTTAGTAAAATGGTTGTTTAGAAATGTTGAACATTTACTTCTTACAAATACAAATACTTATTAAACCATCATATGACTGACCACTCACTTTAAGTAAAAGCAATGATTGTGATGTTTTGTTTCTAATCAAGAGCTCATGAAATCCTTTCCCTCGCTCTCTCTCATCTTACACCATTAGTTCTTACTTGTCCCCAACCCTCACCCCCTCTTTATCCTTTCTCATCCTTGTCCTTCGCCAGATTATGACTGTCGTATCATAATCTCCTGAATAATAATCCAAAGCCTTCTGTCACCTAGACAATGGACATGGTGACAGAGGATGAGTACGTGGCTGCTGCATCACAGACAGGCAATCAAACTGAATATAGTTTCCTCCAAGTATTAATAAATGGAGCCTATTAAATGCTGAAAGCACAAACAAATTTACCCACAAAGTTGACATTTGATGTCTGATCAACTCTGATCAACAATTCCTATAAAACGCAGACGCAGTGATGGAAATTGGGGCCCGTTTCACTACAGGGCTGCGTCTCGGAGAGCGCACTCTAGCCCCATCTAGTGGTGAGGGATGGGACATTTACTGTCGCACCTTTGTAGTGAATCTAAAAATCTGACTGTGTGCGTGACTGTGTGGCAGTGTGATGACGACACACACTGTAAACAGGCAGTATTGAGGCCTAGCAGACAGATGATCGAAGATGATTAATGCTCACCGCAGAGCAGCAGTCTGACTCCTCAGCCCTGGAGGCGGCATGGCAATCTGCATCTGGAAAAAAAGCAAAACAACGTGAACTTTCAAAGGATTTGGTTAGAAACACTGTGCTTTAATTAAAAAATGATTTATTTGAGAAACATAAAAATCTTAATTTCAGTTCCACAACATGATGTGTGAAAGAGTAAATTTTACTGAGCTCAGATCAGTCACATGTACACAAGTTCTGCCAAGGTCCAGTTAGGCGTTGGATATGAACTATCAACAGGAGTGATAGTGACTCCAGATCAAACACACAAAGCAGCAAACAGGATAGACTAACTGTGGCTCCACGGAGAACTAAATGATTTCTACGGTAAATGATTAACGTTGGGTATGTAAGTGTGTGTGTGAGACAAAGGCAAAGATGACCCTCTCTCCAGCACTGTCTGATTAGAGGCTGACAGTTAACTTTTATCAGTATCTGATCTTTGTACAGTAGAAACATCAGCGGTGAATCTGAGTCATGAGCTACTACAACAACGTGAACAGCAATTATTAAGACATTATCAACACAATATCAAATAAATCCTCAGTGACAGAACTCATTGTTTTGATCCTTGCCTGGTTTGACACTGGTTCTGCTCGCCAACTTTTCTTCATCTGTAGTGTGGCCTCCATGATGGTCACCCTGCGGTAGGAGCATAGATAATATAAAACATAGTGTCTATGTAAATTTTCTAAAGTCCCAAATACCACTTAAGTCAGATGACATGCAGGAAACATCACTCCTTACCTGTCTATTTGCATCCTTTGGCCCCAGCTGCTTCTGCTTTACTTTACAGGAGTTCCTGAGTAGAAAGAGAATGAATGCCAGTGTGAAAATCAGTATCAAATCTAACCTGATCATGACTGAGTGTGTGTATGTATGTGTGTAACATGGAAGGCTCTGGATCGTCTAAGTGGACCCATGCATGTTGTGTAAGCTTATGAGCAGGTGTAATGATGAGCAGAGGAAGCAGACGTTTGACTTTGTAATCGTGGGAAAATTCAGACCAGCTGGGTGACAACTTGACACTGTGAGGGAGACATAGATCCTCTTGTATTTAGAACAGCTAGAATTTAAGTACACGTCACACAAAGGCACACACAAACAGATACAGTTCTACAGTACTTACAACAGAACACAGAGGAAATGGACTTGTTCAGCAGTCCTGATGCCACACAGAGACAGGAAACAGAATGACAGATTGAGGAGGAAGACGACGAAGAAAGACAAAGGAGAGGATGGGACAGAGGTTAGCTTAAAAATGGGGAGAGGGGCAGGGTTATTATAGTTTCCAAAAAACTAAAGCCAGGAAAACAACCCATTTAAAATGCTGCGAGAAAAGTCACCAAAAAATTTTTTTTGTACATCCTTGAATGTAGAGAAACCATTAATGTTTGATTTGACAATGATGCTAATAATAATAAAGGTTTATGAATCTAAAAAAAATTTTTTAAGTGACCTTATATGTCAAAATAAGATAATAAATACAAATGTATTAATATAAAAACAACACTGTTACATTTTGAAAAAGGAGCCATGACCTCTAACCTTATTATTATTAGTTAAAGACAAACCTGAACTTTTACATATTGTTCTTAATAATGTGAGTCTTTGTGCAATAGGCCTATGTGCATGTGATGGATTTATTGTGATTTTCAAGACACAAATCCAGATTATTAATCCGCCACAAGAGGGCGTCAGAGACACTGTCATTCCCTGTTAACTTTCAAAGAAAAATCCTTGGAACTGAAACAAAATGAAAGGAAGTTTGGATTTGAATAAAAACAAAACCCAGAAAAACTATAATAACACTGGTGAAGGATTCATGGGAGTGCTGGGGAACGAGGTTACATAATGGGGAGAGGGAGTGGACAAGCTTTTGGAGATACAGACAGGGACAGCAGTTGGTTAAAAAAAGGGAACACTTTCATAACTGCAGGTTCATTGTGCACAGTAGCGAACATTCACTATTGTTCCGTAGAATAAAAGCTTGGAGTCATCTGTGAGTCACGTTCATTTAGCTGCAGCCATTGAATTGAAAGATGAGTGACCTGATTAAAGTGGATGAAGGCCTTTGTGTGTGTTCATTTCCAAATGTGCTACTCACGTAATAATTGTGCTGTCGATCTTGGTGGACGACTGAATCACTGAGTCCTCACTGACCCCAACATTACAGGGCAGTCGTGTGTCGGACAGTGCAGGGTCTGAGTTCATGTTGCCATTGAGCAAGTCAGGGTCCACATAAATGCCATGGCCGGAGAGCAGGTTTGAGTCCGGGCTGGAGTCGGACGACACGGGAGCCTCGTCGTCTACCTCTGTGGAGTCAGGTTTGTTCAGGGGGGAGAGGACGGACAGCGACGGGGGCCGGAGTGCTTGACTGACTGTGCTGGGCCTGGAGCTCAGGGTTAGGTTGAGGTTCTGGTCCAAACCTAAGCTCTTATTGTTAGAGGTAGGAGCAGTCAGGTTGTTAAGGGAATCGACCTCTTGAGATGAAATGGGACCGACGTTCTGGTTGGAGTTTGCATCCAGGAAGGAATTTGTAACACCAGGACCAACTGTAAGTGAAAAAAGGTGAGTTTTAATTCCATCTGTTGAGAAAGGATTTAACTTTGATTTAATGGCCTTTCTTCTCCTGTTAAAACGCTTAAAACTGCTGCTGGTTTCCTCACACAGAGCCTCACATCCTGTGTCCTTACAGATCCCGTAAACAGCTAACGACCACAGCAGCAGGCTGCTCTCTGAGTCACACTGGAGTCTCTGTTACTGAAAAACACACTGTAAAACCCATAACAATAAATCCACAAGAACTCTACTGTTTCTTTGTCCATTTATTCTCAACGCACACACGCACACGCATATACACACACACACAATTAATGAAAGAAATCACTGTGGTTTCACCTTGGGTGGGTACAGAGTTCTCACATAGTTTGTCCTGGCACAAAGTTAATGTGTGGCATTACATCATACCTTCTGTACACGCAAATTTGAGTGAACTACAACTGAAATCCAAATGGTTCACACACACACACACACACACACACACACACACACACGCACAATCAACCATCTGAGACAGGGAGTAGACGTAGAGGAACCACACCCGTTCTGCAGAGCACACATCAGCACATGGCCTAGCAACAAAAACAACATCAGACCTCATTATGGGTTCGTGGCTGAATATAAAGAGGAAAAAGAGGGAGTGTGACAGCGAGTCAGCATGTGACATGTGATCTTTACAAAGAGAACAGAGACTCCCCCCCTGAGCTGCTACAGTTTTATTATCATCAGACAATCTATCGTTCATTTATGAAACTCTACAAGACTTTGTGCTTAGCATGTGACTGAAGGGAAGACGTATTGTTTACAAACTAGAGACAATGAGAAACATCTGTGATCAGGCACGGTGTCACTCATGCTGTGGTCAAAACTGCTGTGGTCTTAATTTGACGTTTTTTTAACATAAGCTTCAGGCCTGCCTATTTGACCTGAGGGCCTCACTTTGTATAATTAGTTTGTTTATTAATAATTCATTGAATCTATTTCTAACTTCCTCCATTCAATTTGTTAGTGTCTTCTTTATTATTTTTTACACATATTATTTAGCCAATTTGAGGCGTTTACTTTGAGTCATTTAGCATATTTTCAGCATTTTTGGGGTTTTTTTCTTGAAAGAATTGTTTAATAGTCTATATTTCTTTAATATTATTTTTTATCTTAATGTGTGCTTCTCTCGTGATCAGCAAGGTTAATCCTTTGATAAATCAATATTTGTCTGCCTTAACGGTACTATTTGTTGATAAGGGAAGGTACTCCGAGTTGCTTCTTTGTATGAAAAATGCGTTATAAATAAAGTTACAGTCATGTGATCATTAGATTCACATAGCCATCCAAACATGTTGACAGTCCAAATTTTTTAATTTTACCATCACTGATCAAAATCAATGCAATGTAAATTGGTGGGATGGAGCCATTGAACTTTCAATCATCAGTAGTGAATCCCACTCCAGCGCTCCTCCGTCACCATGGTAACGGCTTATGTCTGCGTGGGTGAAAGCAGGACACCCAGACAGGACGGGAGGGGGAAGAGAAGGTGCAACAGTTCGGTTCTCGCTCACTGCACAGCTTCAAACGAGGGGATTCATAATTTATCAGCTGATCCCCAAGTTTGTGCCAATCAAGAACGAAAGCATTTCCATTTCAAAAATGTTCACCGCAACCTGGGGATGTTATGAATCCAGTGAATCCAGACTGGAGTACCAGAGTGCATTTTAGTAGGAAATAATTCCTACAAAGTACTTCACGATGAGATGATACTTTCTCGCTTCAACAGCCGTTAATGTATTCTGCCACCAGGTCTGATCTTCATTTTCACATATTCTGAGATGTCCTTACTGCAGGAGCACCTTATTTACTGTAAACTATGGCCAACAGTGTCTTTTGGAGTAGGAAAACACAACAAAATTTGGATGAATGGGGACACAAATATGTCAAAATGGGCCGATCCATCTCACCTGTGGAGTTGGTGTTGTCCAGCTGGCTCAGCGCCTTCACAACACCTGGAGACTCTTCAGCTTCTGGAGTATCAAAGTTCCCTTCGGAGTCTGAACTATGGAGGAAATGACAGAGGGGGGGAGATTGATTATTCACATAAATGACCTGAACATGGGAAAATGAAATATAGGGGAAAATAAAACAGAATAAAAGGAATGAAATGTAATTTGGCTGAAATGGATCTCACAGGGCCTTAACATAGTGTACATAGATGAAATGTAACATTCATTCCAGAAGAGAATATTCGGCGTAGATTAGCAAATTCACACACGGTCTGTTTTCCTAGAGTGACACAAAACAACAAAAACAAAAGAGTTCCACGTCTACAGACGGTGAGGCCAAACAAGCTGCTTTCATTTTAAAGGAAGCTGAAGTAAGAGAGAGGAAGAGGAAGTGAAGGCTGTGTCCTTAAAGGCCACCTGCATCCTTTGTCCCTCACTAAGGATACATTGTGTCCTACTCACACACACACACACACACATACACACACACATACACACACACAAACTGGTCTCAGCTGCCTAGACACAGACAAAATTTACATCTAGACTGTGGTGTGCACATTAATGGAAGGGAGTCGGAGAGAGAGAGAGAGAGAGAGAGAGAGAGAAAGAGAGAGAGTGTGTTTGTGTGTGTGTGTAGCCAATCCCAGCCACTTGAACGCACATCAAAACGTCCACATACTAATGAAAAACAGCTCAAAGAACAAAGCTCCCAGCTCCAGTACCCAAGCACAGTCTGCCTCTGATACCAACACACACACACACACACACACACACACACACACACACAATCATAGCATTAATCCTAATATACATAACCCCACACACACATACACACACAGAGAAAGAAAGAAAGAAAGAAAGAAAGAAAGAAAGAAAGAAAGAAAGGGAGAGTCGTGTCCCAGTGATGGCCCCAGAGGCTGCGGTCTTGGGTGGTTACTTAGAAACTGGCAGAAGAAAATCCTAAATCAAAGCTACAGAAAATGTGGCTCTTTTCCCTTCCCCCAACATTCAGTAACTGTTCCCACTTTCCCTACTTTACACAAAGACACACACACACATACACACACACAGTGAAACACATTAAAAAAAAGGCTCCAGACAGTCAGATGTTCAGTGTTTGGTCTCTCCTAAGGAAACAGGATGGTGTAAACACACCAGGGATGAACTCCACATGTCTGCATTTTGGCTGAGAATCTGTTTTTAGCTACCGACAGCATGAGCCACTCACTGGGATCCACAGAGACGGAAAGAATCTGACATGATACCACAACATCAATCATCATCAGTCTGTGCGTGTGTGTGTGTGTGAATCCACCACCTGTCAGTATGGCTCAAGAGAATCTGCAGTCATCACCCCCACACACCCCAACACACACAGACACACGCAATCAATCTACTGGAGTCCACATTGTCCACTGTTTTGTTTACTGTTCTGTTTATTTTGTACAGACATCGCATCGGCCTAACTGTCACACAGACGCACGCACACACACACACACACACACAAACATCTGTGGCCTAGTCTGCTTACTTGTCCTCCTTGTCCTCCTTGGCTCCAGGCTCCCCCGGCTGGCCCTCGGTGCCCACCCCACCGGTCACTGCTGACCACGTCCATTTAGCCCACTGGACCGGAGACAACCAGGACATCCCTGCACACCGTTCCCTGCTGATGCCACGTCAAATCCTGAACCTGCTCCCACCTCCGAGATTTCACAGTAAACTTCCACTTATTCCTGTTCTCACCTCTGATCGCCAATCTTCCACAGTCCCTCTTCCAAAAAAAACCCCAAAAACACCCGATCTGTCCTCTCGTCTGATAAATCTCCCCTCCTGTTATCTAAACAGTCCGCTCACTTCCTCCTTCTGCCATCCCGCACATGTGCATTACTGCCTGCTGTGTGAGAGACTGCTGTTTCTGTTTCTGTTTGTGTTGCTGCTCTGCTCGCCACAGCACTGACTCACACGGTGCAGATTACACAGCATCAGTAGTCACTCCTCTATGCGCTCCCTCTCCCTCTCTGGGTGGACCAGAGCGATGATCAGCTGGTTCACAGGAAGCAGCTCCCTCCCACATCCTCGCCCGTCTCCAGCATGTTTCCATCTCTCTGAGTTTGTCTCTCTTTCCCTAATTCTTTAATGTACCACTTCCTATCCTGAGGCAAGTGAAGACACAAACGCATACAAAGTACTGAACTGTTCAAATAATTCAAAAGACAATTAAAAGCAAAGGGTACATGTATGGATTAGAATCATCATAATACATCGTGACTAAGGTGTGGTGACAGTGCACGATTTGATAAAAGGCAAAGCAGAGAACAAAGTTTTAGGCTGATTTAAATAATCTGAGAGTCAAAGCAGACCTCAGACTTTCTCCAAGAGGAGAGGAGAGTGAAAAGGGAAATGGGGAACAAAAGAGGCCGAGCGGAGAGGAGCTTTTTTTCTGTAACAGCCAGTAGCCTTTCATCGTGCCTGATGCTCATCTCTTTGTAATAATACAAGTTTTAAGGTTCTATTTATTCAGCATTAATCCAAAGAACTTCATTCAACAGCTTCAGGTATCCTCAGCACCTCAGCTGTTCTGCTACAGGCGATGCTTATTTATTATTTCATTACAAGGCAGCACACCCGGGGTTTGAGAAACAATTTGAACCTAATTTCAAGTCGTTAATGGTTTGTTTACGTGGCTGTGGGCAACTGCGACTGTAATGAAGACCGTGTATCGGAAAGACATTTTTATTGTGCATTGGGTGTGAATTTGTACATGTATCTGTATAATTAATAACAGATTATTGCCACTGTGAGGAACCAAATTATGCAGAATGATTAGCTCGTACTGTATGTAGGACACAGTGATCAATACGTAATGAGTTATTTTCCCTTCCCTACTGACACAAACGCACGCATGGCCTCTGAGACTGTTCACAAATATCTTATGTAACTACAGTATGTCTATGCGTTCATGTTTATACTTCCCGCACACGTATATACCCACAGAGAATCTAGGACGGCGGAGATGTGTTCTCTGAAAAACGTGGCCCATGAGTAATGTAGTAATGGGCAGAGGGTTCAACCACCGTGAAAAATGAAACAAGGGAACCAAAAAGGGAAGCAGGGACGACGAGCCCGCTGTTTACTGCCGGCACATAAAAAGTACACGTAGACAGGAAGGCAGAAGTTTTATGACACTGTATTTACACTGAGTTTTTCTACAGACAGGCAGCAAGTACACACATACACACACACAGGCTCACACTATGAACACACAACTATTAAATTAGTTAGTAGGGAGCAGCACAAATGATGTCCAAATTAGGTTTGGGGACAGGCCTTCAACCTGAGATGCTCTTTGTTGTGTTTCTGAATATTACTGCCTTGTTGTCTTTGTTCCCTTATATGTCAGCTGAGAGGACAAACGAGTCTGTCGAGCAGAGGACTTGATTTGCCCGAAGCTGCAGAGAGTTAACGGATGTCCTGTGTTGCACAAACCCTGTTTACTGCCTTGTTTTACAGTGTAATGTTTTGAACTTCAAGTCCGTGAAGAAACACACTCATCTACACGTACGAGCAGAAGGACCTGCAGAAATGGACCGTGTGGGAACTGGCTATCTCCTATGCAGGGATTATGTAGCACAGACAGAAGAGAAGAGGGAACGAGAGGAAAAAGAATCAGCTGTTAT
>OMNV01007715.1:66292-85428 GCA_900303265.1 Brotula barbata | reverse complement strand
GATGTAGGAGACACTGGGTTCTCGAGCACCGGTGAGGGAGGTGGAGGAAGGGAGAACTCAGACTCTGATCGGGGAGGTGGAGATAAAGGGGGAGGAGGGAAATGAATTTCTGGCTTACCCTTTTTGATCACACCTTTCCCTTTCATGTCAAGGTTACGGTAATCACCCTTCATATTTTTGATGTTCTGCCTTTGTGCGACAGCCTTATGTTCTGATTTAACATTTTGCTTTTGAGCGGTAGACACATGCTCTGACGCGGTTACATTTTGCTTATGCGTGACTGTTTTCTCCGTCACTGTAGCATGCACCTGTTTGATTAGCTTTGTTTCGGTTGTTTGTTTGGATGAAACACTTGTCTGGGTTGTGTTCTGAACCTCTTTCATCACATTCATATCAAAGGCTGGTTTAGCCTCTGTTTGATCAATGTTAGTCATTTGCTTCTTCTTCATCACGAGGGGATTGGGAGCTGCTGGCTTGTGTGGGGGCAGCATTTTCTGTTTCACACTCTGTTCTTTAAGGCTGACGTGCCGAGAGGCCTCAGTAGTATTGTCTGCTTTGGCTACAGTAACAGAGTGATCCTCTTGGGTTATTACCTTAGTTTTCACGGATTTACTTTCGTTGTGCTTCTGTATGTGTTTCTGTGACTCACTGCTCTGTGAAAGGTTTGTCACAGCAGGGGCAGGATTGACTACCACACTCTCGCTCTTGGCTCCTTGTACACTTTCATGCACGGCCTGCTTTGTGGTTAATGGATTTTTTGCTGGCACTTTTGCTTTCTTGGGAGGATACATACGTTTTGGATTTGAATACTGTTTCCTTTGCATCAAACACTTTATGGTCCCTTGTACATCACCTTTTACTACCTCCTCTTTTTCCACTTGTGATGTGTCCTGTACATCATAGAGGGACTTTATGGATGTCTTCACATCTCCTTCAATGCTACCCCTCCTCTGCATCCTCGAGGAAGCTGAAGGCTCCAATAAAAGCTGGATGGTGGCTTTAACATCCCCTTGTTCGCTCACTTGATGCTGGTAAGTCTTTTTGTCTGTGGAAGCCTCGTGTAAACTCTGCATGGCCGTGTGAATGTCCCCTTTGACGATCTCCTCTTTTTCCACCTCTTTCACAGCTTGGCTTGCCTCCTCCAGGGACTTCAGTGTACCTTTGACATCCCCTGGCACTAAATCTTCAACCGTAGATTCGGCTTTTGCAGTTGTAGATTTCTCCAGTGACTCCAGAGCACTTCTAACGTCCCCCCTGACAATTTCTGGCTTTTCCATTTCCTTGGCTTGGTGCTGAGCCTCCTCCAGTGACCTCAATGTAGTGGTAAGATCTCCTTTCACAATCTCCTCTTTCTCTAGCACCACTGTCTGATTGATGGCTTGGCTCAGTGAATCCAAAGCTCCCCTAAGGTCACCTTTAACGATGTCCCTTTTCTCAAGGTTGCTGTACCTAACAGTAGGCTCAGTCATAAACACTTTAACAGTGCTGTTGACATCACCCGGGACTATATCATCCTCTGCCACTGTGCGACCTATCTGTTGCTGATTTCGTCTTAGTATGAGCTTGGTCTCCTCAATATCGCCACCTATGATGTGTTCTTTCTCGACCCTCTCCAGCACCTCATCAGGTTCGTACTGCAGTTGCCTCAGGTAATCCAGGGCGCCAGACTCAATGCATGTGGAGTAAAAACTGACATTGCCTCTTTCAGTGTCCCCCACCTTTATCCTCTTTGAGTCTTCTCCATTTGGGTTGGACAGAAGACGATGAAGGGTTTTGCTGACATTACCTTGAATGATATCCTCCTTTTCTAGGCTTGCACTCTCCCCTTTGTTTAGGAGGGAATATATGGTCATTCTCACATCTCCTTTCTCATCCTCTTGAATCAGAATGCCACGCTTTGAGTAGGCCTCATTCTTCAGCAGATTGTTTATGGCCTCTTGAATGTCACCACGGACTATTTCCTCCTTCTCAACATTGATTCCCCTTTCCTGGTTAAATAACTGCTTCACTGTGATGTTAATGTTGCCCCTCTCCTCTCTGTCAATAATTATGCCCTTTTCAGTGGTCTCCCTGCGATTTAGAAGGTTCATCATAATGTTGTTCAGATCTCCTCTGATAACCTCTTCTTTTTGGATTTGTGGAGCGTCCTGGTTCATCAGTTTGTACTTGGCCATCCGAACATCACCAATCTCATCTGCCTCAATAAGAATGCCTTGTGAATCCACCATTTTCTGACAGTAAAGCTCCTGGAGAGTTTCTTTTATGCTTTTCCCTATTATTTCTGTCTTTTCCACATTGCTTTCGTTAAAGTCGTGGAAAGGAGTGGATTCAAATAGCCACGTTGTTGTCTTCACATCTCCCTGAGGGATTTCTTCCTTTGTGACAACTATCTCTGAGCCATCAGTCTCTTTGATGCTGTCAAGGGGCTGCTTCTCAAAGAGCCACACAGATTGTGTGACATCCCCCTTCATCACTTCCTCTTTTGTGACCGTTTTCATGTCGTCATACTCTGTGCCCTCACCATGGATTTCATCAATCGTGCGCGTCTCAAACATCCACGTGGCAGATCTGACGTCTCCTTTCTGGATCTCGCTCACGCTAACAGTTCTAATGTATTTGTTAGACATCTCATCGGTTTCAAATCTCTGTTTGTTCATCTTCACATCACCGCCTTGGATGTCTGCGACTGTTTTGGACCTTACCTTTATGTCTTCTGCAATTTCATCCAGAGGTTGTGTTTCAAATTTCCACCTGGCAGAGCTAACATCTCCTTTATTAATGCCCTCCTCTGTCACGGCTTTAATGACGTAGACTTCCTCTGAATCTCTAATCGAGTCCAGAGGCTTAGTCTCAAATAGCCATCGGGCTCCCACCACATCACCTCTCATGATCTCTTCCTTGGTGACTGTAGTTACTTCATGGTAGTGGCCCTCCTTATCTCGGATGGCATACAGCGGCTGATTTTCAAACATCATGGTATAATTTTTCACATCTCCTTTCTCTATCTCGTTTCTCATGATACTAGTGAGTTTTGAAATGTCCATGTCTGTGGACTCCTGTTGAATTTGATCCAGTGAGTATGTCTCAAAAATGAAGCGACTTTTGTCCACATCACCCCCCTGCACATCTGTCACAGTGCGAATTCCACGGGTCTCTGTGGAATCCTCACAAATGGCATCTATTGGCTGATTCTCAAACTTCCAGGTGCAGTTGACCACATTTCCCCTCTGGATGTCCTCTGCCTGCTGTGTCTTCAACCTCTGCATCGTTTCCCCTGAAGTGGAGCTCATAATGTCGGAGGATCGATTCTCAAAGATGTATTTCATCCTGGAAACGTCGCCTGATTGGATGTCAATTTCTGTAACCCTCCTGAAAGAAGCACTATCCTCACCTGTGAGGTTTTCTAGATTCTCAGTTTCAAAGAGGATGCGGGCCAGACGCACATCTTTTCCATGGATGTCCTCTTGGTTTACAGTGCAGGTTTTCAGAATAGTCTCAGACTCTGACTCTGAATGGTCACGTATATTGTCAAGGGTCTGTGTCTCAAAGAGCCACGTACACGTTTTGACATCCCCTCTTTGCACTTCCTCAACGTTGACTTCACTCTTATCTTCCTTTTCATACAGAACATCCATAGGTTGAGTCTCAAATAACCATCTGCAAGTTTTAACGTCTCCCTTTTCAATTTCGATGCCTTCCTTTGTTTTACGTTCTTCTTCCTCAGAATTGCTGAAGAACTTAATCTCATCCAGCGCTTGAGTTTCAAATAACCACTTGGCTGTTTTGACGTCTCCTGACTCAATCTCCTGTTTTGATATGCCTTTTATGATCTGAAACTTGTTGATGCTCTCATCAAATTCATCAATGGGGCGTGTTTCGAACATCCATCTGCAGCTCCGCACGTCTCCTTTCACAATCTCCTCACGCCTCACGGTCCTCACCTCATGGTAATGGCCAGAGCTGTCTTGCATTGCGTACATGGGGGTAGATTCAAACAATACTTTATTGGATTTGACAGATCCACTGGTTACTCCCTCCACTTGAATTTTCTGCGCTCCCTCACATTTACTTAAATCCATGCTTTCAAATCTTTCTTTATAGTTTGTAACATCTCCCTTGTCGAGAGCCTCTATGTTGACGGTTCTTGTAATCTCCTTCTTTTCCTCCCTTATGTTTTCAAGTGGCTGGCTTTCAAACACCCACTTTTGATGTCTCACATCACCCTTTTCTTCCTCAGAGGCAACCATTTTCTGCAGTTTGCCGACTTCAGGCAATTCCTTAAGATTTTCCATGGGAAAGGTTTCAAACAGATATTTTGCCGACTGAACATCACCTCCAACAATCTCCTCCATGGGTAAAGGTCTAGCGTTGGCGTTATCTTTCAGAGTATCCATGCGTTGAGTTTCAAAAACCTGGCAATGCTTTCTCACATCAGCTCCCAGTATTTCCTCCCTTTGTATCTTGGAAGTCTCCCATTCTTCATCCTTAATAGTGTCCAGAGTTTTTGTCTCAAAAAGCCATCTACCTTTGTTCACACCACCTTGAGTATTGTCCTCCATGGAAATGCCACAGATCAGTTTTACCTGACCTGGGTCTTTGTTGATCATATCCATAGGCTGGGTTTCAAACATCCAGCGTGACGTCTTCACATCTCCTTTCTCAGTCTCCTCCCTGCGAATGGTGGTGATCTCCAGCATCTCTCCTGCATCGCCCCTGATGACACACATGGGCTGGGTTTCAAACCTGCGAGTAGTTGTCTTCACGTCACCTTTGATCTCTTCTAGCTCAGACTTCAGGTTCAGGAAGTGGCTCTCTTCGATAGTTTCTGTTTTACCCAGGGAATCCAGATGCTGGGTCTCAAATAGATACCTGGCAGTCTTCACGTCCCCTCCGGTGATATCTTTTGTGACGTCCACATACACCTCCTGCTCGTCTTCTTGATAGATCTTATTGAGACAATCGAGTGGCTGTGTCTCAAAAAGCCAAGTAGCAGTGCGGACATCTCCCCTTGCGAGTTCAGTTGTTTTCTGAGACTGATCAGTGGAATCAGTGGTCTCTGTCCCGAGGGCATCCATGGGCTGAGTCTCAAACATCCATGCTGTGTATCTGACATCTTTACCAGCAATAATTTCCTGCTGAGCAATATTTCTCACCTCATTCTCATCTGGGGTGTCATCTTTGATAGTATCAAGCGGTTTGTTTTCGAACATCCAGCGCATAGACTGTACTTCTCCCCTGAGGATCTCATCCCACTCCAGGTACTCTCTGTCTGGGCTCTCACACCTGTCGGGGCTATTGCCTTCATTTTCGAACATATAGCATGCCTGCTGAACGTCTCCCACAACTTCCTCACAGTCCAAGTTTGCAATTTCAGCCTCGGTCATTTGGTGTAGGTAGTCTGCCTCTAGGTTCTTGCGGACCTCTGGATGTATATGCTTGTAGAGGCGTTTCAGTTCCGTCATGCTTTTGTGCTTGAAGTATTGTTCCTTATTAACAGTGTACTTCTGGGAACCTGTATCAGAGACGATATATTCTGGGACTTCCTGTGATACCTGCAGGTCTACGGGAGGGGGAGGGAAGTGTTCTCCTGTCTCATAAGCCACCGAAGCGGCAGCGGCCAAAGATGAGGCAGTGGCAGACTTCACAGTGGAGGACGTCTCATAGCTACTCATCACAGATGATTTGGACGACTGGTTAACAGGCGCCCACTGGAACTGGTTGAAATCCACATCAACCTGTGGTTTGCAAGTCGTTTTGGTTAAAGAGAGAAGGATAGTGAAAGTTGTGTAATAGTGAGAAATCCTGTTCAACTGAATTTTATGAAGCACAGCACAGAATACAGAATTATCATTGAAAATATTGTGAGGTAATATAAAATAAAACTTAGTTCTGTGATTTATGCCTGTGAGTGTCAGAATTTGTGGATTATTAGTTCCCAAAGCGAGAAGTTAAAATAAAAAGAAATAAACATTATTTAGATGTAAAAATAAACCAGAAGTAAGCAGTGGCCTGTAGGAAATTTCTCTTGCATACATTTCAAATGATTAACTTGAATGAAATATTAATTGAAGATCACAGTAATTTAAATTCTATTTTAGGTCTAGCTTTTCTTAGTGACTAAAATTCTCAGACATTGCCTGTATAATGACATGAAGTCTTTTATCCCATCCAATTTATTTCCTTTGAAATTGTGGCGTGCACAGTTTGAATCTTCGTACCGATACAAAAATATCCAAACAATTATTTAGACAAACACACCACATCATTACCTTAATTTGCTTGGCTGGCGCAGCTTCTTCAATCGTCTTTTCATACTGCTGCTTCAAAGCCTGTGTGGAAACCTTTGGTAGGTCCTCTCCTCCGACGAGCATAACTGAATTAGACACGAGAAGAAGGCTGCCTCATTAAGTCATTCACGGTTTGGGAGCTCAGGGGGATTGGAACGAGAAATAAATCATTTCATTAAAAACCTGAGTAGTTTTCATTTTCCGAAACCACGCCACGGTGATTGTCCAATTTCCACTTTCCAATATTTTACCTTCCCAGCTTTACACTGATTAGATTTGCTGCTTTGCACTGAATAGAAAATTATCTGCACACCAACTCATTTTCACAGATCTTCTTTAATTCAGCCAAAGAGGGAAGAATAATTAATATACAGGACATCAGCAGGCCTGTTATAAGAAGTATAAATTACAATATAAAATGCAAGAGAATAACGCCATTCCTACCTGTTTCATTGTAATGGTTTCCATAACTGGCAGCCACATTGTTATGATGGAGTCTTTCATCATGTATCACCTGTGAAGAAAGGGAAAGGGAACCCATTTGCAAAATTGCAACACATTTTTCCTGACAAGTAAGAGGCTGGAATTGGGGTAATTTTCTATATATGGAACATAAATTGCACCAAAAGTGCAGCCAAAGATTCTATCCCACAAGTATTTTTGCCTCTCAGTAGTCTGGTGACATATGGCCAGTATAACGTACGGTACCTCTTGTTGATCAAGGAGGAAGGTTGTGGTGGGGATGACCTCTCTGGCATTGCTTCTCACTGTCACCTCTGAGGAGCTGGACATCTCCTACCAAACACAGGAAATGGGAATGTGGACACAGTAAGTACACCAAATCCCCCCTGACATTCTCGACACTCGGCCGCACACACGGTCACGCAAACACCAAAGAATCAAAACACACATACACACTGCCAGCTGTAAGCAACAACAGAAAGGTAACTTATTTGTATGTAGTGAGTACTTATTAAAATCCTTCTGTGACCCAAAACAAATGCTTTTCAGTCCATCCAGGAAATCGCAAAAAATTAATGCAAAATCAAGCATAGTTTGTGGAATTTGCAGGGGTTTACAAGTCTCCAAAGTTCCACATTAAATGTCCAAATTAACGCAAAAAAATCCAAACTTTGCGATATTTACAGAGGATTGCAATTTTGCTAAATCCCCGCAATAATGTCCAAATCTAGAGCAGTAATAAACATAGCAATAACATAAACTGATCTTACTTACAAGTCATTTCCCGCCCATTGTCACAATTCCCTGCATCAGTCGACTAAAAACCAACCAATGTGTCACGTCTTAGAATCACACATTGAGTTGTGAAAATACCAGGGAAATTACATGATGGAGAGATCAAAAAAAGCATTTTTGACTCTGACTTTTTTATTATAGTTGCCTCCCAGAGAATAACTTCAATAAATACAATTTTGGAAAGAAACAGCACAGCATAGGTCACAAAAAACTGAACATTAAACAGTGTGAGCTTTTGTGTGTGATTTTCCACAGATGTTCATGCAATTTGAATGAAAATGACAGAGAGATGTTGAATTTGAGATTGTATCATGAAAGATACATGGGAGCAGGGCCGTGCACTTCCAAAACCTCTCATGTCGGCACACAGTAATATCTTTCCAGATGTACTACCATCTTTAAAACACGTTTGCGTGACACCTGCAAGTAAAAAGGGGTTTGCTGTTGTAGCATTGAAGCAATGACTCCATCAAATAAACTCAGACATGTCCCCTCCCTTATGTTAAATTTTGTATTCAGCAAGCTCCTTGTGCGCTCAATGAAACCGCTCTGCTTCTTGGCTGAATGAGCAGATGGGGGGGAAAATGCATGCTGGGGTGGAATCGACCGTACTTCACTGAGATCCGGCCCCTTGGTAAGCTGCTAGCTCATTCTGGAATTTTCCTCACGTGATGAATGACAGTGCCAGATAGATGACAAAAAGTTCAAGGTGCCCTCTTTGATTTGACCTCATTCGAGAACACTTTACAGTAGCAGCCACATTTTTTACAATAAAAAGCATCCTGTAGCATTCATATACAGTATTTATCTATTCACTGCTCATAAACACGTGGGGCAACTCTGTTTTCCAATTCCTACTGTCTTTCAATAGAAACGGAGATGGGACACAAAATGCCCCTGTTGTAAATGTAACAAAGTAAATGCAGTATTTTGAAAATACGAAAACACTTTTGGTATGAGAGTTAAACCAAAATCTTTTTTTTTAATCATTTTTGTCGTTAACCAGATGTCTTGTGTGTTTCTCTAGTTCTCAGTTGTCTAAACTTTGTCTCCCATTATAGCGACTGTAAATAAATAAAAATGTGCACAATACAGCATACATTTTAAAAATAATGCTGATTTAAGTAGATTCTATGTATTGTTCTTTGATAATTCCAATCACAACTTGATGTTGAGGTGTCACGGTACCTGGACTGATCTCTGCTGGAAATGGTACTGGGTGCTGCTGCTCTGAGAGGAGGACGAGGCAAACTCCTGGTTCTCAAACTGTCTCTTTACACTGGCTAGGCCTCCGGGCAGTGAGCAAGGCTCTGACTCGTCCATTATCTATCAGAGGAAAATGGATAGCATAAATCACGATGTGTGTTATACAACAGATCTTTCAAACACAAATAAACCTCATAGAAATGCACAGCCCATGCAGAATTTACTGAAATAACAAAGAGGAAAAGGCTCCAGAATGAATAGCTTCACTTTTTTCCATTTCTATCCTTCCCATGCAGAGTGAAACGTCATTAGCCTTTTTGCTCCTGTCGATTATTCAGTTTAATGGAATACAAGAGTGTTAACATTTCTAGATTTTTTTTTATCGAGCCAGGAACAGAGTCATTCCATAAAACCACCTACAGCCTTGAAAAAGGCAACAGAAATCTCATCAGCATGAAAAATGTACTCCTCAGCCTACGAGGTGTGGGCAAGTACACACTGACACTTTTTCACAATAAGCTCTTTTTGAGATTCCGTGTTTATTTCACTATAAAAAAATAGAAGTACATTTCTTTCCATAAAGCTTCTGGGAAAATGCCAAGCTTTATACACGTGTATGTCCGAGGTGCAGCTGTGTTTTTCCCCCTTGGTTAACACTTTGGTTGCACTGAGGTTAAGGTTGGTTAGGTTATTTACGGACAATCACTGGGTGAAAATGACAAACAAAACACACATCCACATTCTATCTGGAGCCTAGCCTCCTCCCTAACCCCACCACAGACACAGGCACACACACAGCTACACAGGCGCACACGCATACGTTCAGCTGTCTGCATCCACCGCATGAGGCTTAACACCCAGGATCACTGAGGTCGGAGAGGTTGCAAGACGGCCACAACCGCAATTACTGAGGAGAGCTGAAGTACAGCGTAAGACTATAAGGAAGTGAGAGGAAATGTCCTGGGTCAAGCAATATACCAAATTACTACACTTTACAGTAATATCTCTATTGGTGTAGTAACTGCACTATTCATGTTGATGCATGGTCTGCAATTCCGTGACGTTTACATGCATGCTACGCTGTCATTAAGACAAAAGTGTATATTGAGTTTAGGAAACGCACGCTGTGGCAAGGCTACTTTGATTGGTGTCAGTTTTATCCACATTATTGTATCTGCCTGATGTTGGAAAAATGTATTGATCTGTGTACAACCCGAGCCTTTACAAGCATAAAAACAAATAGCAGATATAAATGCTTCGCTGATGTTGTTTGCCTGTTGCTTTGCTATAATTATTCACACTTGTGGTATCTTTTAATGAGAGCCACAGGCAATGCTTTGGTACTTATATACCAAATGGTATTCTGGGGAAATCTGTTTAAGATGATACCCGACACAACAAGAATTAAGAGAGATGGGATTTTTCTTCATGGCTTTCCATGTGATAAACTCATTTGTTAATGGATTAATAATGTGAAAAGATCCATTAAATTGATCCAATTTTTTTAATGTCTCCAAACTGTTTGTTTTTCACTCATTTACCAAATTATTAATCGGTGATTACCCATTAACAGATGTGTATACTTGAGACAGAAGATATAGAGAATACCCATAACATCAGAACTTCTAACTTAAAACTAAAATCCAATTTGATTAACCCTCACATTTTCAGTTTCCCTTAAAATCATCATTTTATACAGATTTCCCTGGAATGCATGTTTGGGAACAGAGAGCTTCATGAAACCCCAATGGTGGTTACCTCAAGAGTTCAAGTGGTTAATACACTCACCAAAAACCATTTATTTATGTAATTCCACTTATAATACATACAGATTTCTAATTATCAGTATCAATTAAAAAATTAAAAAATTAAAATTAAAATCAAAATCAAATCAAATTATCATTTATTCAACTGCATTTCGTTGCTTTGTACTTGTGACTTGTGCAATGACAATAAAGTTGAATCTAATCTAATCTAATCTAATCTAATCTAATCTAATTAACATTTTGATAAACATTTGAATTCTTCGTGGTTTATTTATATCATTTTTCATTGTTTTTTCAATGTTTTTAGGATAAAGTGAAACTGTATTGTCTCATCCATACACAATGACTCCAGGAGGTGGCAGGTCACACTCTGCAAACCTACTGGAGTGTTTTGTGATGGATGACACACGCCACAGAAACGCTGGATATTGATTGCTTATGACCTCAAAGAGCAGCAGATTCACGGATTGGACATGGGCCTGTATGAAAATGTTATATTTACTCATTCAAAGCAGCTGCTGAGCAAATATTACAAACCCAAACCCTGCAGCTATGACAATCAAAGCATCATTAATTTGTCAGTGAATGTTTGCCTATTAGCCACAAGATTAAGAGACATGGCTGTGGGGCTTTTAGAGCCTCTCTGTCACAGTAGCACGGATAAGAATAACATTTGTATGTTTGTAAATGAGTTCCATTAAGTTGTTATTCGGTAGCGACCATTCTTTAAACAAAACTGAAATTTTCCAGTTCGTAAGACATCATTTTACAAATTGAGCTGAATTTACTGTAATGGCCTTGGCTGAATAATTACTCATACATTAAATTATTGGACTTACAAAGTGCATGTGTGCGTACAAGCTTTCCGAAAGCTGCTGATGGCTTTTTGTCCTCTGTAATCACTAATGACTAATGTTTTTTTGTCTGTAATGAAAACAGAAATAATGTGGAGAGGTGTGGTGATGTGCTGGTCTGGAAATTACTTTGCATTTACTCCAGTATTGGCCACTATCATCCAAATTTTCAAAACTAAGCATAAATGTGCCTCTCCATGACAACAATTAAAACAATGAATGGGAACAAGACAACAAATAGAATAACAAATCATTTAACACAGGACTGAAAGCAGACAAACTAAATCAAGTTAAATAGTGATTTAAATTGTTTACATGAGGTATGATTTATAAACAGATTATAATCAAGTTGGTGAGGTTTTTGGATTTTTTTTTTTTTATTTAGACTCAGCTGCTATCACATACAGTTCCTTAAAGGGAAATCTGCATTATACATGTCAAAACCTGTAATGTTTTGGACCAGATTTAGTTATTGGTCTTAAATAAATGGAGTAGGAAAAAAAGGTGATTTCATATCAATTATATGTGGGTTATGGTATTAGAGGCAAAAGGCTTTCTTGCCCCTGGTCCCACAACATGTCTATCCATCTGTACTGCCTGTCCATTTACGTAACTGTGCCGTTTCCCCGGCTGCCTGCCTATCCTCAGCTGTGTCTCGTTACATCCGTGTGGAAGTATTGTCTTACCACAGCGGAGGAAGAACCGGTGGCTTCTTTCTTGGACACGGCAGCCTGATACAGGGCCAACCGTTCTTTCAACGACACCGTCTCGGCCGCCTGGTCCTCAGTGATGGGGACCCTGTGCCCTTGGTTTGGCCCTTCTTCAGAATGTCCAGACCTGGATCTACCGGCACTGCCTGCAGCTACAGACACGCACAAGGAATTTAGTCTCCAATGCTGAATCATCACAGATACAGATACAGATACTCCACAGTACACAAATAGAAATTAAATTTAGTGTAATTGCTACAAAGATAAAGAGTTATTAATGTTCATGCACCCCATTTCCTTCTGTAACAGTCAGCTGATATCTACCATCTTCTCATTGCTCATACTTTTGTGGTTCAATGAAGACAGCATTTGTCATTTAGTAATTACACCCAAGGTACATTTTTGTACTGTAAATGCAATGAGGTATTACATTTTATAATCAATTGGGTTGGGGTGACTGTCCACCAAAATCAATATCAGCTTTCAGATTGTACATCATACCCACTACAGTACATAGATCTAAACCATCTGAACCGGGAATGAAATAAGCACATCCAATATATAGATTGCAACCTGATGAAGCTCTTTGTGTTTTGCTCCTTCCTTTCCATTTTAATTGACTGGTTGATAAAATAAAACTCTCTGTGTAGTTCTGTATTCAAGTCTGCATACGTCTGGAACTAAGAAGACACAATGCACAAAATATGTTGACATGAATCCAAAGATTAATGCTTATCAGTCACAAATCTATTTTATATTTCACATAGCTCTACACAGCTAATTAGAGGATACCATTGATTTTACATTTGACTTTTTTGTGATACAAAGCATCATTAGGCAACAAGAGAAGGCTCCGTTACAGCTCAGCAAACACCCACACTGGACCTTTTAGCTCTTGGCATGTTCTCTCAGTGCGTGTAACAACACTGTGGTATAAAAGGACACCCTAAATAGAATTTTGTCTCATTATATAGTCACCCTGTAACCTCTTGACATTTTCAAATCCTCCTCCTTATTACGTCTCTGCACTTGGCGCTGACATGTTTGTACTACATGTATGTAGCACAAGCTTAACTTTGGAAATAAACAGTGTAGTGTTGGTTCTGCTTCAGGAATGATGGTGTTTATTTGAAAGCAACATTTTCTGGCTTTTAGGTTTAACTACATGTGGGTCTAATGAAGCCCCCTTGGTGCAGTAGCAGAGATTAGAACCAGATTGAAGGTTCATGCCCTGCTGTGCAAGCACCCTTTGTTAATCCCTTTCATGTCCACTTTTTGAATCTCTGTGAATGCAGCAGCTTGATTTCGCAAATTGTTGGGATCCAAACATCAAAGCCCCTCAGATTAGATATTTGGTAAGTAAAACGGAATCCACTTTTCCTCAGTCGCCATGTGACAAAGGCATGCTCCTGTCACCCCATCTATTTTAGCTTCCCGCCTTGTTAATGTTACCAATAACCCAGCAGAAAGAGACATACAGCAACATCTGAAAATAAGCTGGGTCATTACCTACTACTTTATATAAATATTGTTCAGACATCTGACACCTGAGGTTGCGGCGTAACCCAGCACAATACCGAAGACAGAAACACAGGGATAATATTCTCGTTTATCACTGGGGACAAGCGCTCACGTCATAGTCTGGTTTTGTCAGAGAGGAGATGACAGTTTGATGACAACAGTGGCTTTGATATGTCAGTCTTCAGAGTTGGCATGCTGTATGCAAAGCTCCCATAGCATGGAGCTGAGGTAACCAGGTTCCAGGGGTAGGCTGACAAGAGAAAAAATAAACCTGTCCTTTTAATAAACTCACTCTGTCTGCAGCGTCATGTTCTCGTGTATCACAGAGAGAGGCAGTGTGTGACTGTGTGTATGGGTGCGTACGTGAGAGTTAAAGTGAGAAAAAGTAAAGGAGTGAAAACAAAATGACTCAAAATTCAAGTACCGGTGCACATTTTCAAAGTCTCCATCAATCTGACATTAAGGCTGAATTGGTACTAGCACCAATGGTTGTTTAATTAGCCTTAATAATGATTGTCTCATTGAAAAAGATGCTACAATTTAAGTGTTTGTTTACACCGGGCTACTTGTGTCAGAGAAATAGAGACAAACTTCTTCACAGGTTTGTATAATTTCTGCTTTAAAGCATCTCAGAGTGCCTACAGCTACATCAGGGTTGGTGACTAGACAACTGTTTCTTCTCGCTGTATTAACTTTTTATCTGCTCTGTGCCACAGCAGCGTTGCTTTCGACCGTCACAAGTAATGGGGCCGGGTGAGGGGTAGTGGAAGTGGGAGGAATGGAGGCAGCGAGAAGTTGATGGGCCACGCTGCTGCTGGTATGCACGACTCAGTGGCTATATTGAGCTGAGCCGAGGGCCATTGACCTAACTGTCAGTACTGCGTCACTGCTGCCTGTGCTAAAGTGATGAGAGGTGAGCTTCCGTGCCACTGCTGGTTAGGTAGAAATGGGGGGGGTGAAAGGAGGCAGGGAGAAAGACAGGACAATAGAGGAGAATGTGTCCGAAAAGAGAGAGCAAATCAGTGGGGGAGGATGAAGTATGGCTTTAGACGGGCTGCACAATCAAGGTTCATAGATCCACGTCAAGCAGAAGGAGCCCCATAATTACAAAGGTGTCACCTAACTTCTCCACGGCACAAGCTTGTAGAAACACAATTTTTTGTTGAGCACTCACTGATCTAGGCTTTTGGCTAGTTAAGGTTTTGACAGGAGAGTCAGAAAGAGCAACACTAATTGAAATGTCAGGCGCGGAAGGCGATTTGTTCCTCGCCGACGAAAGCAAAACAGGCACAATAATTGAGTTGTCACATCTATCAAAAGAAGTTCCTTACATGGAGACTCGATTGTCTCTGAGTGCTTCCTTATGCTAGACTAAGCACTTTTTCTCCAATTTGCTATGCTTTCAGAATCTCCCAGATCAGATACCTGCTAGCTATGTCTGGCAGACGGAAGCAGGAAGAACCTATGCATGTTTTATGATAATCCACAAATCCTAACGGGACCACGGCAACGTTCTGCACTCCAGTCATAGCTCTTAATGTTAGACACAATTAAACTAACACCCACTTCATCTTCTTTCTGATCTTAAAGATGTCCCGTCAAAATATTTATAACGAACCGAAATGTCCTCTACCATTTCAAATCTGTCTTCTGCTTGGACATAAGAACTCTTTGAGAAGGCTACGCTGACAGTGGAGCTCATATCCATACTTACACAATGAGAGTCAACTTTGAAATGTCGATAATCCACAAGCATTGCTCACCGTCTTTGACTGTGTAGTCCGCTCTTCACTTCACTTCTTCTGACAATGGAATGCAACAGGATGGAAGGGACTCCAAGAAAATGACACAAACTTAGTCACCCAGTCTTAGACCAGCAAAGAAAGACACTTCTGCTCAGAGAGACATGTGGCTTGGAGACCAGCTCCAGCAGTGTGCTCCGCAGCTCACTGGGGCCCCGGCATCCAGTGACAGCTGACTTTATTTTAGTCCCCGTTCGTAAAAAATAGGATGGAGTTGGGGGAGAGGTAGACGGGTTGGCTTTATATAGACTGCTGAGGTACCCAACATGCCCTTAACCTTAAGTCACAGGAGTCTTATGGAGCCAGACATCCTATATTGTGACTTGGAGAACAGACATGTGGCCCATCCTCCACATACACAATAAAGAGGAAGCACACTTGGCATATGAGATAACTGGTAGATATTATGGCATTTAATGCACACATCTGCCATGTTTATGTGTGTCATACTGTATGGAATATATAATCATGGAAAAAGGGGAAGGGCAGTAATTCTGATAACTATATTTGAAAAATGTATTTTAAATACGAAATCCTTAGTTTGTATATCTTGAAAAAAAACACATGGAATTTGTATAAAATATTTTCAGGTTCTGTATTTGTATTTTCAAAATGATACAATATATTCACTCATTGATTTTGGTTGTCCGATTGGTATCATTTTTACTGGTTTATTATTTGTAAATGAGGTTTGCTTCAAGCTCAGTGTTTCTGGCACCACATGTAGCGTTGCTAAGCAGAGGCTAGCTGTCCCAAACGATGTGTGTCATTTGGCAAAGAAGGACTAATCTGGTTGATGTTTTATGCAACAGATTGCAAGAAATGTCAACGGATATTTCATCTGAATTCAAAAGCTTTAACATGACATTAGAGGGCAACGCTAGACAGATAGCTAGCAAGCAGCTTGTGGTGCGTGCCAGACAACACAGAACAACAAAATTTTAGACCTCCTACTTGTAAAAGTGTGAAAACTCAGGGCAGTTTTATCAAACTCAACTTCAGCAAGAATCAATTCCTCTGATGATAGGCAACATTGCTGGTCAACTTAAACCACAGAATGAATGTATAATAATGGCAGAAACACAAGAAAACCATCTTGTTAAAAACAACAAAAACAGAGCAGCGTTTATTTTAAGATTTTGATAAGATGGTCACAACAGAGTACCCATCCCATCCCTTTTTCACAGAAAATAAGCAAATGTAAGCGTATGCACTTCGAGGAGAAATATACACTCCTGCCTCTGTGTGTTCAACTCGTCTTTGTCTTAGTCTGATTAGTGTTATTGTAATCACTAGTCCTTGATGAGTGCTTCTTGTTATGGTGGAGTTTTATCCAAATAAATCCTCAATGGGATCAGTCCTGGGCTCAGTATGTTAGAAATCTGCCACTTCAGTCAATACAGGTCAAGTTTGATGAATCGCCCGCTACGGAATGACTTTAAATGTGTTCTAAGTGGTGAATTGATGAAAGGTGTGATTCTGGGTGAACCATGACTTTATTCACACTCAGAGCCTGTCATCATGATGTCTTTGAACTTTTTTCAAAGACCGCTCTAAGAAGGATATTACACAGCACTAAAACCATACCAAAGAAGAAACTTGGGTGGAGTGAGAAGACTTTGATAGAAATCTATAACAGTCAAACAGAAGAAAAGGTGAAAAATCATATTATTCCATCCTCCTTTCTTTATCTTTCTTTCAGGCTTAAGGATTAACCTGGTCCTATTTTGCCCGGCAGCCAAGCAAATTCTCTGATGTAAAATGTAACCTCTTGTTTGAGGGAGCATGTGATCAAACACATCTCACCTTGGCTTAGCCTTGGGCTCTTTTATTGAATCTGATTAAATTTATATCCTGAGAAAAAAGGCAGGAGTTATGTAATCCTGCAGGGAATCGTTCCCATCGCATTATTAGCTGTGATCATTGCTGTTTTCCAAGCACCTGGTGAAAACACTGGTGGTTGTCTGCGTGCCCACCCTATGAGCTGGCATTGGCAGCACATCGAATAGACAAAAGCATGGTTATCAGGGTTTTGGGGAAGCTGCACTCTGCTGATAATCCCACTGCAATTGCACATGGATATCCTGTTCCTAAAGTGGAAAATAAACATACTCCTGCAGCATGCCTAATGAAGGGTCTGAAAACACCCAAACCTGCAGTCAAGAGTCAGTCCCCACTATAGTGAGTTGAAAAAAAAAAAAAAAAAATGGAAATATCTTATAGGGGAAAAAATATAGATAATATAACTTGGATTGATAGAGACGTTAGTCAAACCAATAAACCTTTGACTAAATTATGTGTGTCAGTTACAGACCACTCTAAGCCCTGTCCAAGACCCATTGAGTTAATTTACAACACCTATAATTACAATTGCTACCTTAATAGGTTCCTTAAAAGGCCCTCAATGAGAACAAGGCCTATTAGAGAAAAAGGGAGAAATCTTTTCACGAAATGGAATTGCTGTTCCATGATAGAACAGTAGTGTAATGTATCTAAGGACAGATAAAACCGCCAAACAAGATCTGTATTTACGGTAACACTGATAGTGAAAATAAAAATGATTTTTGTACATTTCCATGCAAACTGAGCATACAGCAGACCATCAAACAGGAGCCAAACAAATACAACATAATCAAGGCTCTCTTCTGAAGGAAATAATGCACTATTCGCGATGCTGACTGCCAAAACGAGCTCAGTTGAGCAAGAAATATGTCCATTGTGCAAAAGTAGTATTTTTCCCCCTGGGCAGAAGTGGTTAAAAGTGCAGCTGCATGGAGATTTAGCAGTGAGCTTTGCATCTGTTTAAAGTGTTGTTACTCTGCCACGGTGCTTTATTTAAACATCGCAGCTTTGGGTGAAGCAGCATCTCGACCCCCTATGCTGCATCTGCCAGTCATTTGACCTGGGAAATTATGCGGCACTCTCAATGACAACACTGCTGACAAATTGTCAGCCAAGACAAAAGTCATTGCTCAATCAGGACAGCAGGAGAGCAGAGGATCATCTGCAACCTCCAATTTTAGACATAGTGGAGATTTATAGACCCAGGGGACGACACTGAAGCTTCACTGATCTCAGGTAGAGATGGTAAGGCTCTCAGCCTCAGCACGTTTGTGTGCGTATGAGTGTGGCCATGTTTAAACAAATGGGGGCGTTGACGGCTGAACTTTTTTATAAATGAGTTTGTGTGCGTGTGTTTAACACCTTGCTACCACTTTGCCTGTCAACATATCCATCACTTTTGAATCTCAGTCAACACTCTCTCTCTCTGTCTCTCCTCATTGCAAAACTTTTGTCCTTTTTGTCTTGTTTGTCTTGTTTGTTATTTCTGAGCCTCACAGGGGTTAAAAGAAGTGTACCTTGCACTGTAAACTCTCGCTGTGAGCACACTGCTATCAGTGGCAGTGGAAAACAAACTCGAGGTAGCCGCCACGGCAGTGCTATCGCAGTAATGGAAACGCAGTATCTACCAAGTCCTCTGGTTCCCATTAAAAACCTGCCAGGGAGGTAGCCTTATCTGGCAATGAACAATCTAGTCCTCAAAAGCTGCTTTCGGCTAAATGCTTATCACTGAGAACAAATGGGACATGAGCCTTGCTGCATCTCGTGGTTGTTTGGCAGACCTGTGTAACTGTAATGCAATCGGACAGGTAGGCTGCCTATCACATATATTAGTAATTGTGTAGAAAAACGTAGAAATAGAGGTACCCTTGGCTACAACCACCCCCTCTCA
>OMNV01007715.1:11053-57280 GCA_900303265.1 Brotula barbata | reverse complement strand
ACTGTTACAAGCACTCAAAGTCAGGGAGTATTGTGCTATAGCTGCAATGTGTTGTTATGATTATTTATAACAATGATCCCTCAATGCCATATCCATCCAATCTGTACTATTAACTGAACTGCTTTACTATTAATTACGTGTTGCGTGTTACGTGTTATAAATCACAATAGTTATACTGTAGCCAAGCTACTCCCTTTCAAAAGTAGTTAGCTACACTACAAACACCAAAGACAAAGTGGATAACTACAATGAAGCTACTTATTAGTATTATTATTATTATTATGAGTATTGTTACTATATCATTATTATTATTGTTATTATTGCTGATTCACTCTCAAAGCAAATAAACAGTAAATGAATTATATTATTATGATTAATAATAGAGTAATAAATATGAAATTACTAGTTATTAAATATAAGAATTTGAATTTGCAGTGTGTTCCACAGAAATCAATGATTTCATAAAGACAAGAGCAAGCACTGTTCATCATTGAATCTGCTTTGCAAGTCAAGCAAAGATATAGCTTTGGCGAAGTAAAACCATAGAAAAACTGATAGTTGCTGGCAGTTCTATTGTTTTCAAAGAAGCATTCAAGTGTGTAGCTTCACTACTTGTGGCCGGCTAATACCTAACACAGATAATTGCCATGTAGTTTCTTGTGTTATATGAACATATTTGATCCCAGTTGCAGATGCAGTCTATACGGGATCACATCTCGGCCTCGGCTTCTCATTCTGTATTCTCAGCCTATCTGGTATTATCTGTACTCTAAACCTGACAGACATCTGCTTGTCTCCAGAGCCAGGAAGTTGTGGGAGAGGAGCCTGAGATATTGTAGCGCTCTGAAGTGGGGTCTGAGGAAGTTTATCTTCATTGAACATGAATATAATTTGTTAATCAGGCACTATGGCCTGCTTGTCATGTGAAACTATGAACTCGTGCTTCGACTTAATTCTCACTTAACCCCCATGCTGATTCACGCGGAATGTCTTTTCCTTCCTATCCATCTTTATCTTCCTCACTCGTTGCCTTTGCCTCCCATCAGTTTTCATCTCTCCGTCTCATAATATGGCTACGGGGCCTACTGAATGTAAATCATATTTCAGTCTCTTTCATCAGACTTCTTTAATGTTCGGCAAGCACTCCGAGCAACGCCAGGCACTACTATTTATACACGACCACTCAAAAAGTGGCTTAGGGTCCGGCTCTGTTTTCAGCCTGTCCAAATATACTCTGAACCATCGAACCATCGGGTAACATGCTGCATGCCTAGATGATATTCTTGGGATTAAGTCTAAAATTGTAGAGGTGACACAGAGGAGCATGGAAGTGGACAAACGTCATCTCACCTGACCCCAGGATAATGGCTTTGATATTAAACCAAAAGCCCCTGTTTGAATTCACATTAAACAGTAAAGTCGCTTATGTCTCTGTGCTCTGGTCGGAGATGTTTAATATTTGAGCTCTAGTTTATGATATGCAGCCAGAGGATTTGCATTGGAATCACTTCCTTGTTTCACTATGGCAACAGCGAATGCAAGAGGTGACACAGTGCCATCCTTGCAGAGCCATATCTACAATAAATGATTAAAACAGCACGCCTTGAGGTATTTTGTTAATTGTTGGACACATATGCTCTTGTGAGACAATCTGAATCACACATTATGGAAAGAAAAGAGCCTGGAGATATGCATTCATTATCCAGCTATGGGAATGGATTACCATACGGTGGAATGAATATGCCCATGGTATACAACAGCGCCTCAGGAATACAAGTACTGATAGCAGTGCAGAGGAGCCTTTATGGGGTTTAATTATATTTTTGATTTCCCAAACACATAAACAAAACAAACACAAGGAAGGAAATAGATTCACGTTATCTGAATGAGAAAAATGGTGTGGGGGGGTTTCGGTGCTGCACTTGGCAGACAATGTATTGGTCCGGCTATTTTCACAGCCAAGGTGCTGACAAACAGGTCATCATTACGCAGCAGACTTGCGAAGAGTCGCATGCGGCCCCCGTGCCAGCTCCATTAAAAGATCTGAATCTGTGAAAGTGAGCCCAAAGAGATGCTTGGTAAGAGTTAATGGAATTTTTATAAGCTCAACGCACATGAGGAGGATGACGGAGTCCTCCTCAGGCCTGCATCGATTGGTTGTAGCGATGTCCTCCGTTCTTAGTTGATTTAACATTTAATAAAGTGCGCTGGGAACAGTGGTGCATATTGATTGGTATTATTTTAAAAATGCCCACCATTTTTCAGAGGGCTGCCTCTTCAGTCTTTCCTTTGAAGCTATAAGTCCTTAACACAACTGTGACAAATCACGGTCTCCTCTTGAAACATTACAGAAATGAGCTTTGCGAAAAGGCACGACTGAAAAAAAAATGAAACAGGCCATATTTACGGGAGCTCCACGGAGAGAGTGGCATCAACGTTGCCAAAGCTCATTCAGGCAGACACATACAAAACATGAGAGCAGCTTAGTGACAGTGACGAGTCAGGTTATGAAAATAAACTCTGGAACATTCCAGAACTCCACTGCCACCGTCTGAATTTATGCAGACACCTCATGTTGTTAGACATGTCGTCTGTCTCTGTGCACTAACCCACCTCTCTCACTCTCCTTCCCTGTCCTCTGTCATTTCTTACGCTGTGCGCGCACACATACACACACACACACACACACACACACACACAGAATAAATAAAAAAGATCCTTCTATCTGAACAACCTGCTCTCTATTTATCGTGACATCCTGTGTAATGGGGTGACAAACTTTATCCTATGGTGTGAAATCCTTTCAAAACAGATTTGCTGTGCAGCATACTTGAATTAATATTTCCACAATTATGCAAATCCTAACAATCTGACAGCTGCAGATAGAAGTGCAACCCATTAAAAGACACCCTCGGGTATGAATATCACTCAATTGTCCAATTTACAAAGGTATTTGTCTTATCTTTGAAGAAAACATTTTTTAACATCTGCATACTTCCACTAACATTAGCTGTCTCTCAGATGCTACACTACCACCCGCTGGCCAACACGGCTCGGTACAACAAGAATCAAAGCCAAGTAAGGACATTTAAGTTCTTTTAACTCCTTACGTACACGTGAAAACCTAATATAGACTATCATAATGTACATTATATTAAGATTAGAAGCATATTTGCAGGTTTTCCCCTTGTGTGTGCTTACGCATTGAGAACTGGAGCTCTGCTGACAGAATATGTGATAGCACCACAGTCATATGTATGATGTATGAACATGTTTTAACACATGCATGTGTGTATTCCTCCTGGCGTTTGTGTGAACAGCCATGACCAGAGGGTTAGGCAGATGTTGCAAACACGAGCTTGTGTCCCTGGAGAACCCGCCTGCTGCATGAGCAGAAAAACACACACTTTGCACTCAAGATAAACTATTGCATCACTTCACATCTGAGGACTTTGGTAATATGGTTGTTCATCTCTCCGTGGAGGGTTTGACCACAGCTGAGCAACCACCTGGGATCCATCAGTCATTGTTATGACTGACTGTTCAATGACACCGAGCCGTTTAAATAATGAAATGAGGCGCAGAGAGCAAAATATGCTGCATCATCAAATATTAAGCTCTGCCTTACTGATGAGTTAGAGATGAGGTCAAGTTTTATAACCGACCGACAGCAAAGCTCCCGTCATCCCAATTGTCTGGCAATCTGGGCACTCTGCCCTTGTGCTCCAATAACAGACGACAGGCTTTTTGAAGCAGAGATAGTAGGAACAGATTGTAAGGACTTAACGGCTTACGGTAACACAATGCCAGCTTTTGTGCACCTGGACATTGTTCATTCAAAAATAATATCGATAAGTGACTTTCTTTTTTTTTTGATGATACCCCAAGTCACTTATAAAAGTGACAGTGATCATTCTGTTGGACAGTAAAAGCCTTGGTGTCCTGGTTGCGATAACAGGCCGGTGATAATATCTTATCCTACTTTTGTACTCTACCCTTATTATGCTACTTAAGAAAAGAAACAGACAGAAATCAATTATTTCACATCACATATTCATTTCAAATGTATTTGTTACAAGCATTTGTTGAGAAAAATACACCCATTGTTGTTTCTTTGTGCTAGCAGAGTCGCACCATCTACTTTGCTACACAGCGGTAGCCTATTTAGTGTTTATGTTGAATTGCACATTCCCATGAATTGTGAAATGTGACGTAATGAAAAAGAGGTCTTGTGCCATACTCATGTTGATCTGGCTTTTCTGTTTGAAAAGCTGGCATGTTTGCAACCTAGTTGTTCACCTGGTAGAGAACTTGCCACATACTGTAACAGCAGAGGTTTAATTCCAACCTGTGCCTGTAAGTTTTCTGCCCTTTCCTTCTTGTCTGTCTCCTTGCTGAACCCACCGCAGTAAAGCAGAAATGCTAAAAAGAATCATTAAAAACCCGGGCAAGTTTTCTCATAACAGGAAGGAATTGCTATTTTTCATTTGGAATGCGTGCAAGATGCTGGAAACTGTTGGCAAAGTGTCAAAGTAGCTCGGCTATGTGAAACAGCAGCAAACACTCTGGATGGCAGATACGTTATCAAGTTCAGCACATTGCTGACCTTAGAATGCCACGACTGACCAAGCAGAACTGCCCAAAAAAAACAAAATTATACACATGGACAGGGAAGTAAGAATAAGAAAGAAAAAAAGTAGCTAAACATCTGTTTTTACTCAACCCTCACCATGTCGTACATAATAACCTTTACACATGTACCTACTTCACTCTCAAGAGGCTATTAAATAGGAGGATATGTTATAGTGCAACTGGTAACACACATATAAATACCTCAGTAACTCTGTACACTGAACTACCTCAGTCCTCCAGTCAATTCCTATTGTCCAGCTTTACGTATGCTTGACCTTATTTCTTTGTTTCTGTCTACAGTTGTGTTCCCTGCAGTGTGACACTCTGGAATGCATACCATCCACTGTAAAAACAAAGCTGAGCTCTTATCTGAGACTGTTACGGTTTGAACCAAAGAAGCCCAAACACACTGTCTGATGATAAAACTGGATTGTTTATCAAGACTGAGAGCATTTAAGTCCCAGCCATACAAAGAATCGAAGGAGAAGCTTATCTTCAAGACTTGCCCCTCCAAAGCAGCGCTGCCGTAGGTGCAGATGACGCCAAATCACGCCTGTGATTAAAATTAGGAGCCTAAATACCAACCCTTTGAACCCTGCAACACAGTGTGCACCGAGATTAAATAGTACCATCTAAATAGCAAAATGGACCTGGACAGCCCCCAAAGTGCAGGGCGCTGTAGTGCACCAGACTGTGCACCATAGATTGCCTAAATAGGGCCCTTGGTTTTCAGTGATGTGGATCATTCCACCATAATCTAGGAAATCTGGTTCTGCTTTCTCTCATCTCTCTCACAAAGCAAATCCAAACATCCATTCAGCTTTATCTACTCAGTCACTTCATATTTGTAAGTAAATGTCACGTCCTACTTTGTATTCTGTGACAAATCTGCAGACCGAGCTATTAAATAGAAGAAGATATTAACTTCTGGAGTCATAGAACACTGGATGAGTTTCAAAAATAAAATGGGATCCAGCTGACTCGCTTCCAGTAGGTCCACGTCTACTCTCTCTCCCTCTCTCTTTCTCTCTGTGTCTCTCTCTGTCTCTCCAGCCATATGCTACTTCCAGCCACAGCTGACACACTAATTACAGGGTTATTTTTAAAATCTTGCTTAACCATAACGCTTCCCAAAATACATTCTAAATTACAGAGTCCAATATCGAATTCCATATAGCAGGAACTACATCCCCCATGATGCAGCTGATATGACTTACATTATGAAAGACTCTAATAACCTTCAGCAAGGCGTTTGTGGCTTTTTTTCACAGCTTTTGTGGTCATTTAATCATGAAACATCATCAAATATATCATCTTATATACATATCAACTTTTTTTTAACACTTATATTTGATGCCACCTATCACTAATAGGAGTAAAAGTAGGTCAGCTGGTGTCTCGTCATCAGACGTTTGGTAACGGTGAGGTTTCCACATAATGACCCATTTCACTTCCAACACACTTAGATTTTCCTCTCAGAGAAGCCAGCTGCTAAGAGATGGAAAAACAAAAAAAAAAGCCACACAAGGCCACCCAAAGCATTTTTCAGCAGTGTCAACAAAACCATGGAAAATCCCAAATTGCCAGCGACTGAGTCATATTTCTCTCAACTCGATGCAAAATGCAGTACATATTTTTCACTGTTATGGTCACTCCCATCATGGAGTCAAACACTTCATCGTCCTCAACGGAGCCGCTACGTACAACCTGAAACTATAGCACACCAGCAGTGAAATCCCCAAAGGCTACAGTTTCACCACTTAGAAACGAGAGCTCAATTATGTCACCACTGCTGACTTAACGTTTTCTTTCAGTGTTAGTGGAGTTGTCCAAAAAGCTTTTCCCTTAAATGCAGCTCACCTCAAACACATCCATCTAGCTGACATATTGAGCACACAAGCTGCTCATATTCCATTTACCTGGGAAAAAAAGTGACATTTCATTGTACAAATGTTTATATATTTCACACCCATAACAATCACAGTAGGTACTTACTGTGTTTTCCACTGCAGGCTTCTCAAACATCCTCTTCAGGCTGTCAAGTGGGATGTCAAATCTTTCAATCTTCCTTGCAGCCTGCAGGTTCTCTCTGAGCACTGGATCATCTGATGCTTGTGCCTGAGGGCCAAAGGGACTGCCAGAAACGGAGCCTGAGGTCGCCGACACAGCGCTCACCACCTCCTCTCCATTTCCTGATCGAATTTCCATTGTTGTAGAAACCAAATCTACCCTCTTTTCCCTCCAGGCCCAGCAATGCTCACGGGGGGGAAGTCTATTGTGTGAGGTGAACGGGAGCGGGAAGTGAGGGGATGATGCAGTTGTGCAGCTGTGCGAGTTTTGTGGGGTTCCTCTCGATCTGTGAAGCTCTCTGGGCCGTGCAAGCACATCAAGAGGCTGGAGGAGTAGGAAAAGAGGAGGGGAAAAGGAAAAGTTCACAGGGGAGGCTTTTTTCCTCTCTCCTCTGCCCTGTAATTACTCATACACACACAGAGAGAGAGGCTTATGTAAACTCACGTGGGGTTGGAAAAAACAAATTGAGATATGGGTTGTAAAGGGCGGCCAAAGTAATGACAACAACTTGTGGCGCTGTGAGAGTGAAAAAGGGGAAAAGAGAGGGAAAAGGAGCAGAGGGAGAGTATTGATTCGGTAAGTTCCACAGCTGACAATAATTCAGTTTGCTTCGCTTTTCAATCAGCAGTTCACAAGTGAACCTTTGCTGGCTTCTTGGCAAACAGCAGTGATTTGACAGCTTTTTTCCTCACCCATTGTCTCCTTTCACACCTTCTCCACCCATCAGTTCAAGTCTGGGGCGGCCATTATTCCTGAACAAATCGTAGATGGCCAAAAACAACTACCCTCACTTGCCTGCCTCACAGGCATGATGGCTGTTTTATTGTTCTATCTTTCACTGGCCACGCCAATACTTCCTGGGGAGTGTTTTCCTGCAGTCTGTGCTGTCAAAAAAAGGGGGAATTAACACATTAACTATGCCAGCTTCCTCTCTGACGCACATTCCATTTGGTCATCTTTCATCCTGTCTCATGTGGGGTGTTATTACCTGAAGTAGTTCAGCTTGATTATGTTCTAACAGGAAAATACGTCTATAATGATGGACAGGAGAGGGAAGGAACTGACGGGGGAAGCCGAGGCAGTTTGACAGATTGGTTACAGAATGGGCAAGAAACAAAGACAGGAGTTAAGAGGCTGAAACGGTCGGTCAGAGCTACAACAGAAGCATAAATACAGGGATGGAGGGAGGTCGGGGGGGGCGAGAGAGGTAATCCAGATCATCCAATCTTAATGAATGAACGGTCATGATATATGTGTCTGATAGTACTTTGGAGGACACAGGATCACTCCATTTATGCTAGGGGCACATACATTATTCAGAGAGCACCAAAGGTATGTGTGTCACTTTCAGCTGGATTCTGTGTCCACCCCAGCCACTCACTTTACCGCAGCTACTCACACACACACACACACACACACACACACACACACACACACACACACACACATCAGGAGAGACAAAAAATAAAAATCCAATTCACTACATAAATATAAACACAGTGTCCTGAATTTAAAGCGATATAGATTAGATGTGAATGACAAATCTTTACAAAATTTTAATGATGTTTGGGAAAATGATGTCTGATCACTTGTGAGTAGACATTTCAATGGACACTATTACAAACAGCATCGATTTGCACATAAGGATGCAGGTGTGTTAACATTAACGCCGTGTCTTCTGTCATTTTGCACTTTTCACAAAGGTATAAGCATGGATAGAAGTAGGTAAAAAAGCACTGTTTCAGTTTCACTTCTCTCCACAGAGGCGTGTGAAGCAGACATATCCAATGGAGTTTTTTGTGTTTGCAAAAATCGGAGCAATTTTTGTTGTGCATGAGAACCCTGAAAAGTTTACCCATCTTTTCACTTTCCCGACTGGTGTGCTGGATGAAGCAAACCGCGACCTTGATAGTATCAAAGTGTGAAATAATTTCTATTTGTGTATTTTCTCCTTACAATGCCCTGCATGTATCTCTGCCACATTCTCTCAGCCACTTCGTGTTATGGGGCGAGAACGCACAAGCCAAAGCTGAACGGCTTGAGAAGGCACCGGGAAGTTACTACAGGATAGTAATCCATGAAAAACACGTTGCATAGTAAATTACTAAAGGAAAATACTTTCTGAGGCAACATACAATCTAAATTTAAAGCTTCAGGTGGAGTACCTTTTTAACATTCTACCGACTATGGAACTGCAACCCTGGTGAGACAAAAATTCTCCAAATTAGTTGAACAAACAATGTCACTGACCTAATTTTGATGTGATATTGCACATTTTGTATCTTTTTGTTTCACCTTGTTTCACTTAGAATTCTGACATATGGCATTCCGCGCTGAACAGACTGCTAACATATGGTTATACATTTTAAGACTATTGTTCTAAGATGTAGAGTAGAACCAGGTACTCTTTTGCATATGTTCTGTGAGTGCCCAAAATTACTGGGTTGCTGTCAGTCAATATTCAATGAACCCTTTCTCCAGGGCAGTTTTCAGAGTTTCCCAGGAAGAAGGCATGGGAACCTCAGCTATGTACTGTGATTGTTTTGCCAATTTCCTGACCACTTAAATGAAAAGGGAAACTCCCTCCAACCATCAACCACTGACTTGTGGACTTGTAGCATGAATAAATAAATAGTTGTTATATTTAATGTTATAGCACAAATCTATACTGTTTGGTAACGTGCTCTTATATTATTGAAAAAAGTGGAGCAATATCTCAGGTTTGTAAAGTTCTAATCATTTTCCTCTTTCGTATTCCTGCGTAAACCAATATTTATTTCCTTTTCTTTTTCATTTTGGGGAAATAATATGGTAGATATGCATCTGCTCATGTTTATAGTTAATAAGTGTGTATTTGAATGCACATCACTGATTATTATTATTATTTTGGGTGCGGTGTGTGTGTGTCAGGGGGGTTGTATGTAGTTGAAGTAACTGTTTACTAGTTTGCGTGTACATACCATACCCAACACAAATAAATAAATCTAGTCACAAAACTGAAGAAAAATAAGATGGTAAAACCTGAGCTGACTCCGTGGTAGGGTGGTTTTCTGTGATGTGCATCTTGATTTGAAGTACACACAAGCAGGCAGACTTAAAAGTGCAGGGTTGACAGAGCACACACCATGCTCTCAACACAAAGCTCCAGAGCTGCTGCTTTCCTTTCACACAGCAGCACAAAGGCTTTGTCTCAATACCGTCAATAATCTGTCCACATAGAGCCTTCAAATCACGAAATGGGGCGGCTCTGACACAAACGCAATTCGTAGACAACTTAAATATGCTGTAGATGTGTTATTTTGACCAAATTTAAGATAGCAACATGTATCCTTAATCAATGAGCTTTGGTGAAACTTTTCATCCAAGAAGCTGGACAAAGCTGATACAGTAACAAGTTATTCCCAAATATGATTTTGACTGGTCTATCTGTTATTTTGTTGTATCAACGGTCATCTTGCCATTTTTGGTACACGAAGGGTATTTGAAGATTGGCCTGCTAGTTCCAGTGGTATGTGGGGTATGTGTGGCATTTACAGTACGTGGAAGTACCAGGTACCTAGTTATTTAGCTGTTTTCACAGATAACAGTGTTTTTTTTTCACTCTTATCTACTAGACCAGCGCTGGATGCCTTCTTTAAAGTTCGCATTGCAAATGTATCTGAGGAGACAGCTGACGTGACAGGTGACAGCACAGGATTCAGCAAAGAAACAAACAACGTTATAAGGATGACTGACTACATTACCTAAGGTACCATTATATCTGCAGTGTCAGAGTATGCACGCACAAATCCACACACGCAGATCTCAGATATTACTTTTTCCAGAAAGCCTTCAAAAGATGCTGATATGCCTAGACTAAATACTCCCACAAATTATAGCTGCACAGAGCCAAAGGTCGTCCCGATTCCCAAGAGAAGGTCTGAAAATACAGAACCAATAAATCAGCATCTCACAGCCCGACAGGCATTCTACAACAAAAGCTGATCGAGTCATGAGCCAGGAAAATCCTGTTCCAGCTTCATGCACATTATTCATTTTTTGTTGTTTGTTAATATAATAATAAGTGTTGCATAGCAAATGTCTGGTTCCAGGGCTCCACTTCAGCTAAAGATCCAAATAAGGAACTTTGCTGCTTCTGTATTTTTGGCCTTTACAAAATGTCTCATTACACCATTAAGTGGAAAAGGACGCCCACATCAAGTCATGAGCCACAATGTTATGATATGATGTGATATGTCTGAGTCTACACTACAGAGCAAACCAGATTATGATGATGTTTCCAGAAGCCATCGCTCCACACATTTTTCAGTTTCTCTTTCATTATTTGTGTAAGAGTCGTCCACAAACACCACCTCAAAATTATGACTCTGCCTCCTCCCCTTTTTCTCCTCCTTCTCTGACACCATCTTTTTCTCTCCATTTTCTCCCTTTCCTTCTCTGACCCTTCCTTAATCTACTTTACCCTCCTCCTCCTCCTTCACCTTCACCTGTGGCTCTTTCCCCCTCTCCCTCCAAATAAATCCAGGTTTCAATCTCACCTCTCACACACACCTCATTATGTGTGAGAGCTGCTAATGTGCACACCTGTCAGTTCCAGTCATTGAACTATTTGCTTAAATGCATCGTTGCGTGTGGCAGTTGTTCACAGGTCGTGACCCTTATGGGTTTCCTAATATGGACAGAATATTGCAGATTTGCATACAGTTCCTGTGAATGCATTCTCAGCACATCATGATTCACATATTCAGTCGAGTATGTATCCCTCATTGTTACATTTTGCCTGCAGCATTTGAATGGTGCAGCTACAATAATGAGAGCAGCAATCAAACATATAGCTGCATTATTCTTAGGGAAAAGATGTTTTTACCTCTAATATCATGTTTCTGTCATATTTCTAATGTGATCTTAATGATCCTTTTTATTGTCTTTTTGTATTATTTTATTAGTCTTTCCTGTTCCCTGACCTGTATTATTTTGCGGCTGCAAAGATCAAATTTTCCAGCGGGGACCAATATTGTTTCATTTTATTATTGCCTTAAAAAAAAGCCATCCTGAAAGAAAAATGCTGGCTACAGACGCTCTTACACTATTAGTGACAAAGAGCTGTAATCTTCTTTTTTGGTGTTCCCATTTTCTTTTAACCTGCCTCGTCTTACTCTACTTCAGGGAGTGATTTCCTATATTTCCCATAAAGCCTTTTGACAGCCCCTTGAGAGGAAGAATGAACTTGTTGTTTTGGGGCAATATGAGCACATAGATATACTGTAGCTACTAGAAAACGAGTTTGTGGACGCAGGCAACCCAATCATTGCCAGTGTCTTTCTCAGAGCCCTGTTGGCTAATGTATTTTGGGCTCCTCAAGGTTCTGTCTATGCAAAAAATGTTTTCCAGTCCTCTTCTATGATGGATTCTCCCTCTTAGACTGTGCAGAGACCTTTAAAAAAGAAGCCCATCTTCTTCTTGGGTAATGAGGAATATACACATGACATGATTGAGAGTCCTCCAAGCATCCAGAAATGTAAAACGCATCAGTCATAGGCTATGTTTGAGTTTTGATGCCCATATTATAACTTTCTGCTTATATCAGATTTTGTTCGACAGCCTGTTTACATAGAAAAGTTACCCATGAGTGCATCAGAACTCTTATCTATTCATAAACCATCTTAATAAACACTGGATTTTATTCTAAATAAATGGAGAAATAAGAGAATTTCAAAGTACCAAAGTAACCACAGCCTGATGTTTGATGCAGGGGGTTTTAGCCTGTGCTATTTGTATTCATAAGGGGTCACCTGGATTAGGTTTTAGATGTATTTGATTGTTCTGAAACAAGGAATAAAAAAAATAATAAAAATAAAAAAAACAAAAACAATAAAATATAACTAATTCTGATTAATATGACACCTGCAATACCTTCACGGACCCCCAGAGTTCCACAGACCACCATTTGAAAACTTAATAGTACAAATGTCTCCTTCAATTCACTTGCTTTTCATGGTTCTGAGATTATTATATTAGGATACACAGCATTAATATTATACACAACTGGTGGAAATAAGGATTAAAAGAAAACTTCGAGAAAAATAAAGGTTACAATAACACATTTTAGGATAAATCTAGAAATTTCTAGAGATCCAGACATTGTTTTAATGCATTTTCTACATAGTATACTCAATTATCAATGGCTTAGTAATGTGAAAAGGCCCATTAAATTGATCCCAAGCCTTTTAAATAACACTGAGCTGTTTGTCGTAAGGTGCACTCAATTAGCACTTCATTAACCAAGGTTTAACGGGTTAAAGGGTTCAGGTTAGTTTGCCTTATCACGATCCACGAGGCTTTAAACCAGTCGTCTCGCATGACAATCACAATCCCATCAAACACGGCTCCGTTGCACTACATGCCTTTGATTTTGTCCTGAACTGCGAAAGTGCAGCCTTAGCAGTGCAGCAGAGTATTGTATAGTGGTAGTTAAAGTACTGAGTTCTTGATGATTTTCTCAAGGATAAAGCGATATATCAGATGTGCTGTCAGCGTAATCCTGACAGTGTTCATTCCTTGCCATTCTTGCAGATGTTCCGTAGGTGTAGTTGACCTCCCTGGAGAATGACAAGAAGTATCAAACAGATTGCATCTTTTTATTCAGTTTCTCTTATTCAGAGCAGCTTGTGTAGTGTCAGGGGTTGGACGCTATTCAAGCTTATTTATTACTTTTCAGATAAGTTTGATTAAAATATTTTGTAACTGTATTACACCTAGATATGACTATAAACATGTAGCATTTGTCAAAAACAGGTTTATGTCCATTTTCTAATACATTTAAAGAACACATTTATTATGCATTCCAGACATGGACAATCAAATGTTTGTTATTCATGGTTTGTTTATTATTTAGAATACTTTTTTTAAACATATTAGATTTGATTGACAATGCCGGGACATCACAATTTTTATATTTAATTTTTTGCATTTTTTTCAAACCGGCATATGTTTTAGCAAATGAACCTCTGTGATAAGCGTCAGTGTTCATCTCAACTAAAAACGAACAAAATGAGCTACTAGCTACTGAGGAAAGTTTAGCATTAACTGCTAAAGACCCAGATATTTTCCATGAGCATTAGAGAAAACACACCTAAACTACTAGCAGAGAGAATATTGGACATACCGTCATTTAAATGAAGAGTTAAGTTTACTCTTTTTACTCTGTTTGCGGAATGTTTGGAAGTCGGTCATTGTTTGTTTCAGTTTGCTATCGCGTTAGCCTTAATAAAAAGCAACGTCCAATGACTGCAGTCTTTCTGCCATCTCGTGGCCAAAACATGAATTACCGTCCCACGCCAACCCACTTTGTTAACTTTAATAAAAAAGAAGAAACACCGGTATAATTAATCATGTTAATATGACTGTAACTGTGTTCCATTTAGTTGTATCAAGGCCAGGGTTTGTTATTGTACATGGTGGCTCAGACTCATGGTGTCAAAGCTTTCAGCCACACCTGAATGGAACTGAGCCATAATTAATGCCATGTATAATTACACTTGTGCATCTCCTGCAATAAGCCAAATTGCAGGGGAAAACATTGCTAAAAATTGACAAAAAAAGTTATAACAAACCTTCTACTTGGCTTTTAAGGCATACGGCGAGACACAGCAGGCAGTAAGGATCAGATGACACCTACACAGTACTGAGGTACTCAGATTACTGAGGTTTTACTTCCTACCTCAGCTTCATTATAACACAACACGTCACCCGATCAGGCCACAGTGGAGTACTGACAGTGCAACCCTTTAGGGAAAACAGTACTCACAGTGCATAGAAGCCTTGAATAGTTTAAGGGTGAAAATGCATAGCAACACCAAGCAAATGGTGTAATTCCTTCTTAATAGTTGTTGTTAATCTCTTAATTTTCAGCATCTGAGTACAGCTGTGTTATATATTGAGCCATTACAGTTAAGTAATGATCACTCCTGCTAAATTGTACAGGGCTGTAGTGGAAACTCAATCTCAACATAAAGTATGAGACCATATGGTGCGACTTTATTTGTCTGCATAACAGGAAGTTAAAGTAGCTAATCAATTATTTCCAGTAAAGCGTTCAGACAGCACCGTGCATCGATCTGGGCTTGAGAGAAAGGATAAATCTTGATGTCTTTGGGGGTGGGAAGAGGGAGTCAATGGAAGCTCTGACATCATCTTGGGCCGTGTAGCTTGTTTGACTTGGGGCTACGCCTGGAGTGTTCTATAAACCAGCCAGCTAGACAGACAGAGATGCCATCTGCTCCCCTGACCCATTCCCAGCCACGTCCTCTCCTTCTGAGGAGGAAAAAATGACTATCTCCTCTGTTTCACATTTATCACAGCTGACTGCAACTTAACAGATGCAGTAAAACATGTAAAAAGACTGTTCATATAATGTTTTGGAAATCCTCTGCTGGGTCGTCCAGAGTGCCTCAAGATTATTGGACTATTGGGATCCAGGGGTCATGCGTATATTGGGGGAAGGAATTCATTGAATGTTGCCAGTGAGAGAAAACCATGATGATATTTTAATGTCTCTTTATTTTGGGTGTGCTGGGTAGGTGTGCTGGGTATCATTATATACAGATTTCCCCAGAATGCATCCTGATATACTGTATATGGCTTTTCGCTACAATGTTAAATTATTATGATTATGATGATGGACCCATCTGTGGTTACCTCAGAGTTTATGATGTTAAATACATATGAGTCTGACTGAGGCATCCCCTTATGTGATGTTTAGCTTTTGTAATAGTTCTTGACGCTGAAAGCTGACATTTACTGCGTCTCTGTGTTTTCACCATGCTTTGTCTGCCCTCTGCTGTTCACTAACTAAAAACACATCATGGGCTGAAATCTAAAAAGTCCAAAATTATCCACTTGGCATAATCACATCAAATTTCTGACCCAGTTAGGTTGATTATCTTGACTTTTAAGTCGGAATATTTGCCTGCAGTTGAATCAGGCAGCTGGAGCACCATAATGAAATGGTATAATGCAGATTTGTTAATCAAGTTTAAAGTCAAATACGCAGTTCAGGAGATAAATGATCAAGGCATTAATACTGAGAGCAGTAATGTGTTATTGTTAATGACGAGAGAATAAAGAGCTAATGGGCTGTTCTGTTACCCAAAGGTGTTCCATCCACAATTCATTTCCATTTTAGTAACTTAATGAGGTAAATCTGAGGTACCAGTTAAATGGAATTAACCATCATTTACTGGCTGCTGCTTTTAGAGTCCAGGATCCAAAACCACTGCAGTGATCAAAACGACCCTGCCCTCATCTGAAGGTCTGTTAAAAGTAAATTATATAGATCCAAACTTTACTGTCATGATTGTGTCCTGCTGTTAGGTACATGCACATTTTACTTTCAAATTATCATCAGTACTGGTCAATGAATTGGTAATTGAGTCAGCTCTAAGGCAAAAACTTCAGCATTACATATTTAAGGGGTTAGAGGTGAAAAGGGCCTTTCCAGATTAGTGATACTAATGCCACAATTCACAGTTTGAAATAATCCATAATAGTAGTTCTTACTTGATAAGCTGCGCTGGCAATGCATGTCTGCCTATTTTGTATGGTCTATTTTATGTTTTGTAATCTTGTACATACACACATACATGCATTTTCTGTGTTAATTCAAGATGAATAATGGCAACGTGATTGCAAAATATGTATGGCGCAAAGGCTCGGCTGAGGACAGCATGTGGGAAAATAAAGTTGCCAAGTTCTAATCTGTTTTGAGAGCTTGTAAGAGAGAGGATGAAGTACAAAAATTCAATTTAAACGCTGCACGGATCAGAGCCAGCTGGTGCTTTTATTCATTTCCTCCACCTTAACTTAAGACTTAAAAAGCATATTAGACATCATAACAACCTCAAAGCTATTACGCTCATAATTCATACATTACCTATTTAACTCTGATTTTATAATTGTATTCTAGAGCCTGAAACGCAACATTTTGGCAAAATAGGATGCAACAAGCGTGGGTGGTTCTGGAACAAACAGACCCATGGCTGACAGCCTGAGACAGTTGTTAATTAAATAGGCACACCTCAAAACACAGGCCTTAATATCTCCTTGGAGAAAATCACCTCCAAGCACAGGAAATATCGTTTTTTATGAGTTTATTAGAGTCACTTAGATATAATGTCAGTGCTGTATACAGCATCTATTGCATCGTACCTGCCGATAACAGTCGTATCCCGAGCCCCAAGTATATCTATAGTCTTGTCAAGTCCCAGGTTAAGACTGACAAGACAAGACATGAGACTTACTTCTGATGTGTAAATCATCGTGAAGTGGAATAGAATGGGCTTATTTCACGATTGTTAGAGCAACAGATACCGGATTTTTAAATTTTCTCTTTTAGAGCATTTCATTTATTGATTGTTATCAGGATGTTAAGATGATTCCAACAAAAAGATGCTCTTGAAAAATGATGATTCGGCCTCACCTCTGCCTGTTCGTGTTACCGTTGCACCGTTGCAAACTGAAGGACATTCCAGCATGTAAACAAAGGAGAGAGACCATTGCTGTAGGAGAAAGAGAGAGAGATTGATGTACGAAATCCTACAAGGGAGCCGTTAAAGCGAGGTTCACAGATATTTTACAAATGGCTGCCCGTATAACTTGATTTAACAACAAGGGTAAGATGCTCAATCGATCCATCTTTATATTTACCTATTGACCTTCGGAGACAGACTTTCATCAACAGAATAACAACCAAAATGTGACAAACAAGCATGGATAGACAAATATCATCAAATGCTGTACTTTCTGGCCATATAGTTAGCTTCTCCATCTGCAGTCCATGGCTTTGTTTACAAGAGTTAGTCAGTTAAAAAAAGTGATATATCATCCAGTTTTCTTCCCACAAGATTTATTGTTGCGGGTTTCTTTACACAGCAGGAGCTGCATTTTGAGGAGCTAAAGCAGACGAGATGAGCCGCTAAAACAATAAACAGTCCTCTGAACTGAGGATTTGCCTCAGTGCATCTCAAGTCAAAAGGCATACTCAAGAGTATTAACCACATTATATAAATTGATTCAACAGCCTTTTCAATGTTTGGACGGTAGTTCCAAAAGCAACAACGAAGGCCAATAATGGCATTACACTGCGTCTCACAGAGGTCTCCAATCAGAGCTTCAACTGCCTCACAGAGGCTTTTAATAAAAAATATATATTGCACCACAGAGGACTGTAATCATTTCTAGTTGTACCACAGGACCTCTATCATCACCAAGGTCTTTAGTCCGCTTCTAAAGTGATTCACTGTCGTATAACGGCACACAGGCCCATATCTACTGCTTCAATGGGGGACTAAATTAAGGGTACAATTGCATCTCAAAGGCCGTTTATAACAGTAACTAAAAGGTAATTTAACCTCCTAATCTCTGAGGTAACCACCAATGGAACCATCCTCATGAACACATTTTTCTTTCAAATTCTGGTGAAATGCTCAAAGTTTCCAGAGCTACAAAATATACCAGGATGCTTTCTAGGGAAATCTTTTTAAATGCATCTGTTTAAATGGTTAATCCTAGTCAGCAATGCTGTGGCAACTGGGGCAGCAGAACCACCCTGACATCCCTTTCCCCGATAATGTCCTTGAAACTTTCCTGAGGGACTTTCCATGACGAAAGAAATGCAGACGGACAGGTTAATTGAGAGCTTTGCCTTGAGTCTCAGTTCTACCTTCCCCACCACGGTAAAGCATTACTGCAATACTGCTGCCACCGCCCCAACTGGAGAGCAATTGCCAGATCCCTTTTACCCTCATTTCTGAATAAGACACACAAGATACCAAAACTCCTCAACTCCATCCATCTTTGTCCGTGAGAGAACCATGGCCTCAGATCTGGGGGTGCTGATCCTCATCCCAACCTTCATCATACTTGGCAGCAAAACGCTCAAGCATGGGTTGAAGATCACAGTGTAATGGTACCAATAGGACGACATCATCTGCAAAGTAGCAGGGATTCCAGCCTTATATCAAAGAGTGGACACTGCAGCTCCTGGCTGCGCCTTGATATCCTGCCCATGAAAACCAAAGACAGACAAGAATAGGTGCAACCTTGTCGGAGTCTGACGCCCACCGTGAACAAGCTTGACTAAATGCCAAGAATACAGACAAAGCTCTCGCTTTGATTGTATAAGGACAGAAGCAGCCCCGACACCCTATACTGCCGTACGACCTCCCACAGATAATCCCAGGGAACAAATTAATGTAGACAGGTTAGGCAAACTCCCATGCTCCCCTGATCATCTGCGACAAGGTAAAAAGCAGATCTGCTGTTCCAGGGCCAGCACAAATCGAATACCAACAAAACGAAAAAAGTTGTTCCTCCTCAATCTGGTGTTTGTCAATCAGCCGAAGTCCACTTTCCAGCAGACGACGGCTGGAATGACAGCTGGGAAATGTGATTTTCCAGTAACTGTAACACATTGTCCAGACCCCTTTTTAAAAAATATGGACCCCAGTTTGCCAGTCAAAAGGCCGTGTTCCCGTTGTGTCAACAAAGCCACCCCACAACATCCAGGGCCTTCAGAATCTCTGGATGGATCTCATCCACTCCTGGCACCTTGCCACTGTGGAGCTTTCCAACAACCTCAGGGACCTCTGCCAAGGAAATAGAGCCTGACCCCCCAGACTCTTCCAGGCCTGCCTCTTCAGCGGATATGCACACTGGGTTCAGGAGTTTCTCAAAGTGTTCCTTCCACCTCTTGATGATATGCCAAGCCAAGGTCAGAGTTTCCCCGCACTTGCTGAGAACAGCTTGGGTGATGTCCTGTTTTCCCCTCTTGTATCGCTGAATGATTATCCCACAGCTCTTTGAGGCTCTCCGAAAGTCCTTTGCCATGGGTTCTATAAACTCATCTCACACCCTGGATTTTGCTGATGCTGATTTTGTTGATCCAGCCCTTTTTGCCTCACAATATTTCTCTGCAAAGCACAGAATCCCTCAAGCCTCCTTTTTCTGCTTGACGACCCCCTCAACTGCTGGAGTCCACCAGTTCTTCGTTGCTGCCTTGCGAGGCATGACTAGCATTTGACCACAGTTCTTAGCAGTTTTGAACAGGAGCCATTCCTCCTCCCAAATGTGGGCTCTTCCAGAGATGGGAGTTTAAATTACTCTGGACAGATGCCTCCACTGGTCATTCCCCACAAATCCTCACTACACGTTTGGGCTTACCGGGTCTGTCTAACAGCTTTCCCCTCTATTTGACCCAACTCACCACCAGATGGTGATCAGTTGACAGCTCTGCCCCTCCTCTCACCTGAGTGTCCTCCAGAACATATGGCCACAGATCTGCTGAAATGACAACAAAGTCAATCATTGACGTTTGGCCCAGGGTGCTTTGATGCCATGTGAAATCAATAACAATGTCTTTAAAGATGTTTTTAATCACAACTGAAATTATGAGTTATTTCCTGCCTTTCATGTGGTATACTCAATAGATAATGGCTACCTAAGGTGAAAGGATCCATTAAATTTATCCAAAGTACTTTCATTATCACATGATATTTATGGTAACACTGACACGTCTGTAACTAGTGGACCACATTGACTTATAATAATATGCAACAATTAGGGCTCTCTCTCACACACACACACACACACACACACACACACACAGATCTGTGTGTCGTTTAGCAGCTACCCAACTGAGCCATCTATCTGTGTCTTTGGGGAAACAATTACATCTGACCATCTAGTAGCGAACAGGGGCTTGAGGATTAATGATGGGCTCATGACTCAAAGTGAAGCAAAAAAAAAAAAAGGTTCAGTTGTTGACTAACAGCACCCTCTGCTGGCCATTGGCAACATAACATTCAGATGCACTTAAAATGTTCACATAAGTTTATGTCAACGTGGTTTCAGTTATATATATCCATTGACCACAACCACAAAAATATGCATATGGGTCATTATTAATATATATATATATATGAACATACTAGTCTATATTGCAATCATGAAGGCAATAAAAATATGAGTATTAGACAATAACACAGAGAAATTAGAGAAATTTTGCTGCCATACCACAGGAAATCTGAAATCAGGCAAAGGTCACTATAGATTAATTGAAGGCATCGTTAGCAATAATGGTGGATTCTTATAGTACTTTTCAAGGTATCCACAACTATAGTCTTTTTATAACATACAGCGTGAAGTTTCTGCATCGTTGATGCAGCATGTAAAAAAACATTCACCCATAACGATAGATGTACTGTCCTCTAATGACCTCAAAGCTGCATCACCGTGCCCATTATAAGTGAATACGAGTAGCATCCATCACATCAAGGGCTGTTACATAAACGTGACACATTCCATCTCTTTCTTCATCTCCCGTCATACCTCTAAAATAGGTGCCTAAATCTAATTTTGCTTTCCTCACACCGCACCCATTGTTCAAATTTACAAGCATGCACACATACACACACACAGTGTTCTTTCCCTGGCTGTGAAAATGCAGACTTCTTCAGTGTTAGGAGCTGCCACACATCCCAGCCCCCACCTCCCCACATACCCTCTAGCTCCCGCCCTCCTTTTTCCCTCCTCCCTCCCTCCCCCCTCGTGGCCCGTTGCCATGGAAGCTGATTGGAAGGATCACTGTGTCTCTCCAGCACATTGCCACTCCATCCTTGTCTGCAGAAAGTGAGGTACTGTATTTTAGAGCACGACACAAAACCAAAATAATGTTCTTCTCCCACAGCGAGCCCAGATCAGGTAATTGGTGTTGTGACTATGGCGAATACAACCCGGTTGTGCTTTTTTAAGACCCAATTTATTACATTTTCATCATGTTGTTTTTCTTGTGTTATAAATGTTGCACGTTCCTGTTCATCCTCAGAAAACATGCTGAACAGGAATGTGGTAACATGGTACTGTTCTATTTTCAATAACATAATGTATCTGATCACAAAGTCTGTAATGAAAACAACATTTTGGATGTCCATAATGGATTATATGTGCATTTCAAGTACACTGTCACACACCTCAATGTGGAACATAACTTATTAAATCAGCAAGGTGTAAGAATCCTGCTTTTTATACATGCCTGATTTATGTCTAGAGGAGAGGAGTACTTTGCCCTTTGTTTCATGGTTAATGATGTTTTACTGCACACACTTACACACTTGTTTAATACAACAGCAAAACAGCTTGACTTTTTTAAATCATCTTTTAAACTAAGTCTATGTCAATATTGACAATGTAAATAGTATAGATCAGAACAAAATGGAGCAGAACAAAAAAGAATAAATGTCAGAATGTCAAAGTAGTTATTTGGTCATTTTACATAATTGTTGGTATATTAGTGGTAGATTATTATTTGTACAATTTATTTGACTTTTTATGTACTGGATAACCCTATTACTATATGCAAAAGATTGAAGTAGTACCTGTAAATCCTCCAAATCACAACAAAAGAATCTCCTGTTTTGTCTTCAATATGTTTAGAGTAAATTCCACACATAACATACAGTATGTAAAATGAAAAACGGTGTCTCTGATGAACCTGTGAAACAAATTCAAAAAACGGATTTTGATCTTGTGTGAATGGCTAAAAATAAGCACATGAAGCTGATACACATATTCTCTTTGTGTACCGGCTAACTCAAGGCTAAGACTCTGCACATGTTCTCCTCCCAAGTGCTGATATTCATGGTCTGGCATTGCTATAGCAACGATATTTAGGGTCCTGTGGGCGTCAATCGGCTGGTCAAAAATATATTTTTGAGAACAATTCCTGCATATCTAGATGTTTATTTTCCAAACCTCTGCATTACATTGTGAAATGTTACGAACACATAGGTTGTTGTTAACAATGTGATTGCGTTACACTGATGTTAAACTACACTCTGCTGGTTTTGCACAGAAACGGGTGGCAGAATATAGAATATCATCATTCCACATGTAAAGCAAGCAGAACGTCTGAATGGAGCTAATGAGTCACCATCTGAAAAAAAAAGAAACCTCTCCACATCTCATGCCCTCGTGTTCACTCAAAACTCTTGACTGACAGGTTTTAGCTGTAAGCAATGTTTGGATTTGGATTGCTAAATTTGCCACCATCTTGCTGGATGAGCACGGAAAGAGTCTTTTTTGATTTCCCTTGAAATTCTCTGTATTCTAGATTTGATAAATATATTTGGCATCTTTGGAAATTTTGGACATTTCACTAGAATAAAGAAAAAGTATAAAAATGGACCCACTTGTGATTACCTCAGAGTTTAAGAAAACTTCAGAAATACAACATAAATCTATCCAAATGAATTTGTTGACACAACAAAGACCAAATTGTCAAATTACTTAACTTCACCAAATAATAATAGTCATCACATCATAAATAATAATCATGAACCAGAGAAATAAAAAAACGTTTTTTTCATTTTCGTTTGCACAGTGGTAATTTAGTAAAAGTGATCAAGATTGTGAAAAAAGGTGCATTCAGAAGGGATTCATGGTCGCCTGCTCTTCTCATTTCCTCTCCTCTGTTCAAATCTGATTTATTTTCAAACAAGCAAAATATGAAGGAACACAGACCGTATTACATCTTATTGATTGCAACCTAATAAATAGGACTCATAAAATGTCACCTGTGAATCATATAGTGAGGATGGAGGAAACAAAGATGGTACTGATACTAAAATAAGATAAGGGATTAGACAAGGACATCTGCTCTGTCACCGTTCTAATTGTTGTGAATATTGCTCACCCCATCGCTAATCCATTCATTAGTAACATTTTACATTGCTCGAAAAAAGAAAGGAGAGCAGAATCTTCACTTCCCACTCATACACGCCACGCCGCCTGCTACACCACCACAACCCCCCACTCCCTCGCTTGCTTCACCTCAGTCAAGCTCCAGCGCTTCAGCCGGCAGCAGCATCCAGCTAACAAGTCTTTGTGAGGGAGAGCGAGAGCGAGAGAGAGAGAGAGAGCGAGAGAGAGAGAGCAAGAGAGAGAGAGAGAGGAGGGGGATGCAGTGCAAAGAAAGGGAGACAGTGACAGAGCTGACAGCATGAGCATTGGGTAGGCAAAGTGGGGGCACAAGAGAGAGAGAGAGAGAGAGAGAGAGAACACATAAGGTAGTGACAGGGAGAGGTGAGTGTCACAGGCAGAAGTGTCTGGTGCTGCACAAGAGTGGCACAGAGAAGAGAGAGAGAGAGAGGAGAGAGAAAGAGAGAGAGAGGGAGCAGGCATCATGGCAGCGCTCACTGCATCATCACGACACATGGGGATGTTTGGCTGCTGCTAGTGAGCACCGTGTGATGCAAAGGAGAGAGCTGAGGACTTCCTGGAAACCAAAGGCGGCGAGACAAGGAACCAGGTCAGTGACGGTCACACCTTTAAAACACAGGCACAGGACTGTAGAGCATCAAGCTGGATCCATGCAGTGATATCAGCACATCAGCAGTGTCGGAGAATTCCCTTGTTGGGACGTGTGCATGCATCCAGACACGTGAGGACGTGTATGTATATGTGTGTGTGTGTGTGTGTGTGTGTGTGTGTGTGCAGCTTTCATTTCACACTGCTCTAAATGGTCACGATAGCGCAACCGGGGATATTTAGCTGATAGATGCTGGACAAGGCAACACAGAGAGGAAACCATCCCGGATCTATGACTGCAGCACCTTCTGTGCCATGATATATGCATGCGGATACTATAGCATATGCAGAAGGATGTGATCAGTGTTTCCTTTTTCCTGAAGAGCGGCGAAGTGGATTGTGGGTTTGTGAGTGGCAGAGTGCAACAGAGAGAAAAGGGGTAGCAGGGGAGGCTGGAGAGCAAAGAGAAAGGGGATAATGAGGGACACAGGGGAGGAAATAATGACGAGGAACTAAGGAACCAAGGGAAGGAAATAGGAATTAGATGAGGGAGGACGAGTTGTAGGAGGGAGACAAAGCCTGTCAGAAAGGGAAAGCTTGGCCCAGCATTCTGCTCTGCTGCATATGATGTAATCCTCCAGCAGTCCAGTTCAGATGAGGCAAGCTCAACAGTTCATTATCTTTAAAAATGTGACATTTTAGGATGGAGAAAGTGCTAACACAGTGCCTTTGAAGTGTGTGTGTGTGTGTGTGTGCGTTTGTGTGTGGAAGAGACAGACACAGAGAGAACTCAAGACATTGTCCAAATGATGTCTCATCGGTGTAGTGTAATTTCAAGTATTTTCTACTAAAGCAGCAACCACAGTTGTTAGGGACAAGCTGAATAACAAGGGTGAGACGTCACAAAACCAAGACATGACAAGGTCACGAAACACTACAGTGCAGCCTCACCTAAACATTTGTTAGGTTTAATCTACAAAGAAAAAAAACTAGAATTTCTATCTAAATTCAGTACATTTTTGCAACATTTTGATTTTTTTCATTAATTCAACCAGAATAGAACAATATATGATGTTGGTCTAGTGCTGGAGTCAATCTCAAATATTACAGAATATGGCATCATTTCCCCATGTTTTACTTGTTTACATCCAGGCTTTTATGAATCCATTACAAAGAGATGAAATGAATTCATGACCATTCTTCAGCAAGTGGGAAAATCATGTGAGATCTAAATTTTGGCAAAAGTGTTAGATAGTTTGAGGCACATTCCTGGTGCTGGTTGGCCATTCATCTTTGTCACACATAAGATACTTTTGTTTGTTGTCCAGGTGCGACCAGTGGGCAGAGCCACAGAATGAGTGGGATCCTGAAGAGGAAGTTGGAGGAGGGCCCCTCCCCCTACTTGTCTGATTATGATGAGGTTTCCTGCAGCGACAGCGGAAACAGCAGTGATAGTCTGAACCATCCTGTTCCCTCTGGACTGTTGGACTGTGAGATCCCACTGTTTTATTCTTACTGTCAGCACCCAATTAACCCCTTGAACACTCGTAACTAAATTACTAACTGAGCCACTTAAAGGCAAACAGCTGAGGTTTGTTTTTAAGGGTCTGGATAGATTATCATATTATTATCCCATTAATAATTGAGTGTACCACCTAAACATTAAACACCTCATAATTTTTAGGGAGTTTTGATCATTTAAAAAAAATGTGGAATTATTAATTCTCCTGAAAATTTTCTTAAACTGAATGTGTTTGGTATCATTTTATACACATTTTACAAGAATGCACAGGGCTGTTTTTGGCATCTTTACGAAAATTGGACATTTCACAAGAAGGAATCTAATTCTTTGAACTTCATTCATTCCAGCCACCAGAAATGCAACAATAGAACATAACTTTAACCTCTTAAATTCATAAACATTATAGTTTTATGTCAAATTCTAGTCAAATGGCCAACATTTGGTGCCAGTGCTACCAAATATAACAGTCTGCTATCTGTATCAAATGATACCAATTCATCTGAAATAAATACAATGGGAAATTAAAAACATCTTAATAATTAAAAAAAGCAAGGTTTGCCTTAATGGATTTCAAATTAAGATTATTTTGCATTTTTTGTATACTCAATTAATAATGCTTTTATACATTGAAAACCCTTAAAATACCAATACCATAGCAAGTACCAATCAATTTAGCCATGTTTGAAGGTGGTTCATTAAAATTTGGTACTTACTTTAGTATACTTTACAATTAATTTTAATCCATATTGACACCACCAGCAGTATGTTTCATGTGACAAATCGATATTGACACGTGGGAAAATAAAGCAGATGCTCTATATTTGCATGTACTGTTAAATGAGGCTTAAAATGTTTTCATATATTTTATAGTAATTTCTGTGTGCTTTCATCAGATTATACGGTTAGGTGGAAATTAATTATTGTTGCCAAAGCTATCCATTGTTATTAAAATTTTTCTATTAAATTAACACTCACCATTTAGTTGTCCACAATATTTTATAAAGGCAACACAAATGATTACATTAATACTAACCAGCTTGTGTTGCCATCTATTTACATTAATTTACCGATAGACTTGAAAAAAAATCAGATTTTCACTCATCATTTCCCACTTCTCTCTCACACGACCACAGCCTCCTCTCTCCAGCAGCACCCAAAGCGACTGCGTGGACGCAATGTTCACTTTGAGAGTGTGACAGTCTACTACTTTAATCGGCGGCAGGGTTTCACCAGCGTGCCCACGCAGGGTGGCAGCACCCTCGGGATGTCGCCGCGTCACAGCTGGGTGAAGCGCTTCACCCTCAGGGAGTTTGCCACGGAGCAGAAAAGGAGCCATAGGAACATGCTGAGGGCTCATCTCAAGGAGGAGAAACTCAATGCCATCAGGCTCAAAGTCAGTCACATGGCTGCTCAGTTAACCTCTTTTCACTTTATCATACACTTTTCAAGCTCTTTCTTTGTTTTGCTGCTGCTGTGGCAGAACAGTTAGATTTGATAATAAACTAAATTTAATCAACATTCTGAAATTGGTCAGACTGTGTAATGTATAACATTTGACAATATAGTACTGAGCCCAAATTCTATATGGAATATGGAAGTGTGTTAATTTATGTCCATAGCAAAAGTGCCAGGACCAAAGATTATTTCATTTAATCATGTGTCAAATGGAAACCTCATTAGATTCTGCTAGGAATTCATAAAGTAAGTGCTCTGTGGAAAAATATCATGTCTTGTTCTGATTTGAGCTCCAAAAATGCCACCATTTACCACAGGAGGATTCATCTAAGAACAAAATTCTTGGCTCGCAGACATGGCCTTTGAGTCAAATAATTTACAATTTGCATGTTCTCTCGTGCTGCTAAGGGAGCACAAAGAAGAGAAAGTTATTTTCTCTTTCTGATACCCTCACACTTCCAGAAAAGGATTCAAATGCTCTGTACTCTCTGATCTGATGGGTGTGTGGTGATGATCGCACCTTAATTTCCCTTTGTATCCTATCGCCCAGCTGACAAAGAATGGCACCGTGTCATCAGTGGAGGCAGACACTCTGACGCTCGATGACATCTCAGAAGACGACCTGGACTTGGACAACACGGAGGTGGACGATTACTTCTTCCTACAGCCTCTCACCACCAGGCGGCGCCGCGCTCTGCTCCGGACCTCGGGGGTCCGACGCATCGATGTGGATGAGAAGCACGAACTGCGTTCCCTGCGCATGTCCAGAGAGGAGTGTGGGTGTCGCTGCCGGGGGATCTGTGACCCCGAGTCCTGTGCTTGCAGCCTGGCCGGCATTAAGTGCCAGGTAAATGGAACTGTGGTGAGGCCCATCTATAATACTAAAGTGTGTTTATGTCTGTCTTCGTGCTGGGACGTATGACAGAAAAATATAATCACACTATAATTCAACTCATTATAACACACTGCACTGTGTATATTTTTTTATACAAAGACCAATGTCGTCACTGAAATTAGGCTTTTTGAAGCTGTAAATTGTCATATTCTATTGTCATATCACTTCTTATTTTAAAGAAAAGGAAATGAAAAACATTTGTGACGTAGATCATGACATGAGCTTTACAAAGGGTCTACTTGGGCTGACCAAGTTATTTAATCATAAAAATGCGCCGACTACCTATGTCCGTGTGTGAGTCACAATACGAAGGCCGTCTCAATCGATAGTCGATTTACAATTTCGCTAGCATTAGCATGCTAGCTTGTTGTGACGTTAAGGGGCATTGTTTCAAATGGGTTGGGCTAGTTAATGGAAATGGAAATATTAGTAGTAGGAAACGTTTACTATCTACCTATGGTGTCTTAATCTGTCGTACAACTGATTTTGGCTAAAACGCAGCCTGGTTAAAGAGCTGACTTTAACGCCAAGAGGGAGCAATGCAGCTGACAAGGTGTTGAGACAGAGTCCATGTTTTCGTTGTTTTAACGAACATCAAAGTAGCTCATGGGCTACTTGTGCTTTCTAGGCAGCAAACTTGAATGAACTTATTGGTGCGTTCAGAGGATTATACATACAAACATCGAGGTGCACAGAAGTCCACGTTTTCCCCGCACAATTTCCATTTTTGGTGGTTTCCGGTCCCCAGCTGTGGTTTTGATTAGTGCATGACGCAATATGAAACCACTGCCAGTATTCGCCAGGCAGTTTCTCGGCTAGTGTTTCAGCGCAGCCTGTGTGGAGCCCATTCCACGCTAAGGTTGACAGTATTTACAAAATTCATACCTTAAGAAGTATTTCTGTACCGATATGCTTTAAATCTGAGGTGGCACTAGTCCTTCTGCACCTTCACCAGTACCCCAGAACCAGACATTTTCTATGCGTGCCACTGCATCACATCTAATTAAAGCCCTTACATCGCTTCAGTATGGGATTTTCCTACCCAGGAATAGTACATGGTCAAAAAACTCAAGACTTTTGAAGTAAAATGCTTCTTGCTATGGTGGCTGTACACAAAACGTAAATATTAGGTATCACTGGAAATCCACCACCGGACTCCAGAATACATCTTGTGGCAGCATCACTATAAATTGCTGACATTTAACATGAAAGGCTGCTTCGAACCAAAGGATCGTAGAGTGTCTTTAGATATAGTATTCAAATATGAAAAATATTCTGTTGGATATTTTACATGTAAAAGTGGATGTTGAGCTTCTTCAATCACAGTGAGCTTCATTGACCTGTTGAAATTCAGTCACAAAGACGGTAATACAACATACAAAAGTACATTTACTCAAGTAGTGCACTTGAGTAAATGTAATAAAATATAATTTAAAGGCACCTGTACATCACTTCTGATTTTTACCACACCACATTTATTTGACCGCTGTATTGACAAGTGCTTTATTAATAATTTAGCATTTCAGAGGAGATACACTGCTCCTCTTGCTGGGTAAAAACCTTTTTGTCTCTCATGAGTAGAAGTGATAAAACACATTGAGTATTTTCTTTAATGATGAGGAGCATGTGATACGTCAACTGACCTAAAAAAAAAATGAAATCCACAAAAGTACGTCAGTTCAACACTAACCATTATTTTCCGTCTGCACTCTTGTTTTGGATATTTGAGTACACCGTATAAGTACACACAATACTTGATTAAATAATTTTGAATGCAGCAGTTTAAACAGTAATGAAGTTTTCCATGGTAGTAGTACTTTGACTTGAGTAAAGGATTTGAGGAATTCTTCCCGCCTTGTCTGCAGGTGGACCGCATGTCCTTTCCATGCGGCTGCACTAAGGAAGGCTGCAGCAACACCACTGGGCGCCTTGAGTTCAACCCTGTCCGGGTACGCACCCACTTCCTGCACACCATCATGAAGCTGGAGCTGGAGAAGAGCCGCGACGAGCAGCAGCAGCAGCAGCAGCCTGAGCAGCAGCTTGTAACCAATGGCAACGGTTACCATGGAGACTCCACCTTGGTCCAGCAGCAGCAGCCGAACCTGCAGTTTCGTCTGATGAGCGGCACGTCGCACATTCCCATCATGCACCTCCAGAGCACAGGCGACACCAATTCACGCTTAGATGACGAAGAGGAAGAAGAGGAGGATGATGATGAAGAGGATGATGATGAGGAGGATGATGAAGCTTACGAGGAAGATGAGGATGAAGATGGCAGCAGTGTGTGCAGCGGCCTCTCGGACTGCAGCACGCATAGCTTAGAAACTCTGGACCCTGAGGAGGGCGAAGAGGATGAGGAGGATGAGGAAGATGAAGATGATGAAGAGGAGGATGATGAGGAGGAGGAGGAGGAGGAGTGGGGGTGCACAGTGCATGAAACAAGTGCACCGCCCTTCTCGGTTCCACTTCCCTCTGTGTTAGGTTACTCTAATAACACACACATGAGTCTCAGCAACCCCTTCCACAGCAGCACCTCCATGCAGCATTATCAAATGGACAGCTTGGCCAATCAAACAGCAGCTTTTCTGGGTGAAAATGTCACAGCGGGTCCCTCGCTGCCTTCAGTGGACCCCACACTAGTGTCTAAAATTACAACTGAGCCACTAAACACAGAACTCCACTGCCAAACAGAGCAACAAAGCACCTCCCACTGTTTCCCCAACTCCTCTGAGTCTCTGACATCCCAAATTTGTCCTCATGTAGGTCCCCTTGGGTGTAACAGCGCCCCTGCTGGTGCAGGTGATGGACGGCCGCCCTCGACTGAGCTCCAGAAAAATCCAGACCATCAGGACTCACAAACTGAAGCTCGAGCGGAGGGTGAAATAAAGGAGCCGGGACTGAAGGAAAGCTCCTCCGAAGATCATAAGACAGACATGTGTTTGGAGAGCGATGCCATCTGATGACTTAGAATAGTTTAGAGAGGTATCAAGAGATGTCCGCAGTTCTTCATTCAAGAATTGTGATCCTCGACTTTCAGAGTTTGATTTATTCTTGATAAGTGAGTGTTGAACTAATCTAATTTTAGCTCAAAGACTGCTGGTTTAGATAAAAGAAGAACTCTAAAATCTACACAAAATCAAGTCAATACAGTGTTTCTGTAAGCTACCTGTAACTATATAGAGTCTTATTTATGCCCCGTTACAAAGTGTTTGGTCATCACAGCAGCATGTTTTCTGGTTGCATCTATGACAAATCCACAAGATTTGGAGGTTTTGGCAACATGCTTGTGTTGTTTCACTATTTTCCATTGTGCAGATGTCTCTTTATTATGCTGCTAATTGTTCTTAAATGCCTGTCTGTGTAGCATGTGTTTAGTTTGCCTAAGTACTGCAAAATGATAAATAATGTCACATCTGATAATACCAGCACATAAACTGAGTATTCACACTTTAGGTAATATGTAGATGTTACTGCTGTAAGGGAATAATGACATTTGTTGCCATTCAGAGTCTTTTACTATTTAATCAGACAAAGAAAAGTGAAACCATTTTAATAACTAACACCTCAAAGCACATTTCTCTAATTTTAATGAATACCGGACAGAAATAGCTCGGGTTTTTCATCTTACTTACAGTTTTCAAATAAATAAGTGTGCCAAATCATTATTTATCATTTTACAGCCGAGTGATGTGTGTGAAGCAACTTTGTCACTCAATACTGCCAACAAGTGGGGTCCAAATGTATTAAATGTTTGATTTGTTCTTTTTAAATAGACTGTACATTTCCATGTGAGTCTGATTAAAATGGACATTTTTTAATATCCATTTCAGTGTGAAAGTTACTCGTTTGTGATGGTGGTTAATCACTGGAAAGCTGTAATTATACATTTCACTCTTATAATAATCATATTCATAAAAATGACATAACCAGGCTAGGATTATTAACCCCTTAAACACCAGTAAATGTGTTGGCTATTGAATTCTCTTTAATGGAAACTGTTAAGGGTTATTTAAAGAACTTAAGATAAATTGAATGGACCTTTTCATGTTTGTCACCTGTTATTAATTGACCCATTATTAAGGCATCAAAAGTTCAAATTTAAAAGTATCTGAACTTTGTATGTATCCATAAATAAGGGCACATTCTCCCCAGAAACATTACAAACTGCATTTAAAAGAAATATTCATGCAGGTAGACCCATTTGTGGTTATTTCAGACTTTAAGAGGGTAGACGGAATAACAATTTAAACACTTGAACACCGTATATTAACTTGTAATCGAGCCAATTTAAGAGCTATTTCAAGGACTTAAGATAAATTTAGTCACCATAGCCTTTAAAAATTCAGTATACCCCATAAAGGGCATGGAAAATCTTATCTATCATTTACAAAAAGTATACAACCCATTAGAGTTAGATTTTAACCTTCATTAAATGCATATATCATTTGTTTTATAACATTTTTACCCATACAACCACCACAGGAGCATGACAATTGGATGAATTCAACACTACCATTAAATGTTGGCTACTCTGGCCATTAAAACCAATGGCAGTTTTATATAGTTCCCCAGCATACATCGTACCATTTTCCTTATTTTTGTAAACGTTGGCTCATACATTAGAATTTAGAATAACATTTAGTGTCTAGAGTTTGAAAGGTTAACAGAAGATATTTTACTTTTTCCTTCAACAAACAATACCCTGTTGCCACCAGCAGATGGCCCTGCTAAACTACTGTATTTATCATTATGGCCACTTCAGTGCCACCAGCAGGGGTTAAACAATTTTTCTGACGTCAGTAAGTTGTTGATTATATGTTTCCTGCCATGGGATAAATTGTGACACAGTATCACACTGAACAGCAGCAAAGGACAACTGTTTAAAACATATTTCTTTGTTATAAAAATCTATCTTGACAAATACGAGCCAGAATTCAAGTCTGGGAGACATTTTCACTCAGGAAACTCATTAATTGAGCTTAACTGCTGTCCTATTCTTATCTGGAGTCCAATCTATCATCCATATGTATTATTAATGTTCAGTTCTAAGCACCTTCTCATCTCTAGAGGGCAACATTGAGTTGACAATCCGGTGATGCCTGTGTTGGGTGAGGCACAGATCAGACAAGGCCACGAGGAAACCTTGTTCCCACATCTATTCACATTTCCATGGCTCATTGACAAACCACATAACAAACAGACTCCACGGCAGGTGCTGCCCACAATAGCGAGCAGCAGAGACTAAATGCACATTCACTCCTGCTTTTTGATCCTTTATCATCCAACAATGACGCAGGAGTGTGTAGGCTGTACATTGGATTTCATTAGGAACACAAGGTCAGAGCCCGACCACTCCCTCTTACATAATCTAACTCTTTCACCATGTCACATCTGCAGGAGGATGGGACAGGGAATGCCTGCCTGCTTGCTTTTGCCAGCAAGGTATTGTGGGTAAGGAGCTCAGAGACGCTGCTGATCAATCACAAGCAAAGGAGCTGTGATGTTGTGTTGCCAGGCAACAGGAAGGGAGAACCAGGAGCAGCATCAGCAAAGCGTTGGGTGGCTTCTGTTGGGTGGGGGTGGTCTCGGCTTTTCACCTCCTTCGTCCTCTGCTCACCGCCACCCACCGAGCTGAGAAGAAAACACACTAGAGAACACAATGACGATACTTTTGAGTCTATGAAGGAAGTGGATATCATCTGTGTTTGATAAAAGTTGGAAGAATTGATACAAGTATTGGCTGAAGTATTTTTGAATTAGTATGACATCACACCACATCCATTCCTTGTTTTATGTTCTGATTAGATCTCTTCTGATTTTCATTCCAAACAAAATGTTTTGAAGGTGAAATTCAATATCACAGTGGAACAATTAGAGCCTTGCACAAAGACAATAAAAGATATAACATTTTTTAACAAATATAAATCCATATCTGTTGGATTAGATTACATGACTGTAAAGGTATGAACCTTGGTCATGTTTGGGTTTAACTACTCCTGTCATGTGTGAACAGTGTCAAACTTTTGTCTGAGGATAGTTAATGCTCACACATTTTGGGACTAGGTGTGGGACACAAAGTTTTATCAAATTTCCCTGTTAAGTGGACCATCTGCAGAAAGAGCAACAGGACTCCAGCATGGCCTATAGCCAAACCTTCAAACCCAACACATTGAACTTAAAATAAATCTCCCAAGGCCCCCAGGGAAACTTTAATGGATGGACAGACGTCACTAGCCACAATCAATAAGCACAAAAAGCACAGAGAAAGTGCATAAGTCTGGACAGAAGATCAGGAAGAGAGAAAACGCTGTTCCTTAAAAAGCTGATTGATGAGGAAAATTATTGTAGTGTCACCAGCTGACTTGAAGTTCAGATAAAGGGGGACGTTCAAATTCAAATGTGTAAAAACAGAAAATAAAATGGTGAAAAATAAACCATTTTGCAAAACTAACAGATTGAACAAATGGAGATAGAGATAGAGAGAGATAGTCCATGTGAGAAAAGACTTTGTAATGATCTGTTAATGCCCTTCATTGTTAGATACCTTAGAATTTCTAATCAATTGAATAATTTTGGAATCTAAATTAAGACTTATTTGTTAAAGTCATCACAATTGTGTTCTTAAACTCTGAAAAGGTCAAAGTGAATAGGTGAATGTTTCCAAAGTCACTAAATATATTAGGATGCAGGATGCATCCTATGGATATTTCTATAAGACTATACCCAGCACATCAGAATAAATGCATTTAATAGGGAGGACTGCTAGAATGATTTTTTTAATTGTTTTTAAGCATTTGAACATTTTTAGATTCAATTAGTAGACTCAATTACCAATTCATTTATCAATCTTTAAGAGATTAAGAAACAAGAGTTGTTAACTTCATATATTTGCATTATATTTGGAATAAAAATCACCAGCCAAGTCTTCTTCAGTTTGGATAAATGTCATTTACACATATATCTGACATTGCTAAAGTACTCTTATGTCTGATTATGGGGTGTAAATGCCCCTGAAGTTGGTATGTTTGTTTTCTCAATTTCACCTTTCACATTTGGGCTCGCAAAACAACTACCAAACTGATTAGCTCTTCATTACCTCCGTTAAATTGCAATTTGAACACAGCATGGAAACTTGTGTTTTTAACTTGGAATAACTTCATGTTTTGCATTGTATTACTTGTTTGTTTGTTTGTTTTGAAACATTAAACAAAAAAACCCAAAAAACGAAAGACACCAACAAAAAATAAAAACAAAACAAGAATAACAACTAAAATAATAAGCAAACGTGCAAAATCGCAAGAAACAAATTCTCATGAACAACATAATTAAATATTACATAGGAGTGAGTAGGAAGGAGTACACACTCTATAGTCCTTGATGTCAAGGGGTAGTTTGTCTAAGTATAATATGCAAACTTCTTATTTTAGAGTTTGTGATGATTTTGACATGAATATTTGATCTATGGTTCGTTATCTTAAAACCATTATATACTGTAATTTACTGGCATGTGTATTATCCTCGGTGAATATGCGTCCTCACATGCTGCATCACTTCCTTTCGACTGTAACATAAACCCCCGTCTCAGAATGAATGCATCCTGCATGCAAAGTATGCTTCCCAAAATAGGTTTTATTTTGGAAATCTAGATTTTGTCTTCTGTTGCCACATCTTTGGTTATAACAAAAAAAAAATGTCACTTGTCACATTTTGCAAATTGATACATAGTCAGGTGTAACATGTACTTCAATCACATGAATGACTCTGTGAACCGAATATCCTGCGGTGTAAAGCAATCACACTTCAGGCTAGATCACAGAACCAAAGAAGCGATGTCACTCACAGAAAAACCTTTGAAGCACTCAACAAAGAAAAGGCTGGAAAAGAAAGGGCGGAAAAAAGCATTTACAAAAAATATGTCTTTTATTCTTTTGGCTTTAAAATGATGTTACCATATGAGCGGACAGTAGTCACTTCCTGCATGCAGTTCACTAAAACACTACAAGCGCAATGAGAGATGGCTACTGATTGCTTCATGGTTTGTATGTACAGATATGGGGACCATACATGTGTTTCATCAGAACGGAGAGAGAGTCCTACAAAAAAAAAATGGAAATGAAATCTGACGACTGGAAAAAATGCACTCGTATCTACAGTAAAAATATTATTTAGAATCATTGAGAGCACACAAGCAACCTGCAAACCCTAGATGCACAAAAACACACACACTCATTCACATTAAGAGATACATATGCTTGCTTACATTCTCGCAGTTTCTTTTCCCTACAAATACACACATCGACATATACATACGAGCACGTGTACTCAGTCAACCTCTCTCTCTCACACACACACACATACACACACACACTTACATGTATAACCACCACATAGGGTATTACATAGCAGTGGGGATAAAAAGTGCTCTTACATCAAATGTAAGTGTGATGCATACTGTGGGCCTAAACAGCTATTTTTATATACAAACCCAACCACTACATTAAAATCAGTCGCTTCATCATAAAAACATTTGTGATGTCATAACCTATGTGTTATATTGTTCTAGTTAGAGTGCATTCATAGAGTTTGTTTTCTTTCAGTATACTTCTCTACTTAAGGTATTTTCTTTACGAGACCTCTGGGTGGAAGTGTATGAGGGCGAGGGGACTACGAGAGGGCGGTGGAGGAAGAGTCGAGGGGTTACGGCCAGTGTCACCTTGAATGTGTCTCATTCCATCAGTTGGCATACATTCAGCCTCTCTGTACCTGGAGACGTGTGTGTGTGTTCTACTGTAGTGGAGAGATGGCAGCCCAGGCAGAAGCACAATATGGATTTCAACAATCAGTAATGGCACCACTGAGTACAACGCCATATCCATTGTCCTTCGGTGGTAAGTTTGTTGTTTTGCCTTTTTATACTGTATGGTACAATAGTTGTCTGGCACCGACTCTACATTTATTTATTAATTTGATAAAAACAGATAACCACGGTATTTTTGTTTATGAAATGTTACAATCAGGTGATTATTCTGCATTGAGGGTCAGACCAGTCAAACTTCATTTATTTGTGTGTGTGATTTGGTTGTTTAGATTTTGTTTTTATTTTGAGCAGACATCAGGTTAATTGTTGTTACCAAGAATGTGTTTTTTAGACCATTTTATAGTAACTGAGTTGTTGTCTTTTTGTAAATGATTGCCACGTGTAATCTAGTAGTAACATGTCAAGGTAACTGGGCCTGCTGTTTAGTCTTGAAGACATTTCGCCACTCCACTTCTTCAGGTCTGAGCCAGTGATGGTCAGTGAACCAACATTTATCCTCTGACAGTTGTTCACACCTTGGGCCGGATGACTCCAGCTGAGTCCTCCCTTTTGTGGTTGCGGTTTTGGTGAAATTGGTATTAGAGGATTTCCATAAGATACAATAAGAATAAAACCTAAACAGAGCATCATAATCTGGTCCAAGGATCTCCAATCCATCAGATTCTGTATCCATGAATTGCTTTCAAAATCATTTGCGATGGGAATCTCATCGATGTATACATTGATTCAGAGTTTGGTGGTTGCAGGCAATAGGGTGCAAAGATGAGAATGGACATCTGCAGGACTCCAGTTCATTTATGAGTGCAGTCAACATTTTATTGTGGTATGTTCTGTGCAAAGACAAAATTGTTTAAAAAGTCACTTAATGAGTGTAGGATTGGTGTAGGCTCAACTAGCGTGAATACTGTACCGCAGGTCACTGGTACGCAGACTAAATGTTGTCACTCAGCTGTGATCTAGTGATGCTAGTCTAGGTAGAAGATGTGTCGTGGAATAGGTAGTAGATAATTTGTCACTCAGTACAGAAAATATTGCAATGCAATATTTGTATTTGCAATGAGCTCTTTGTGTTTTGTTCCTCACTCGAACGCTGATGATGCAGTGCTGACTCTATCGACTGGGGGGCGACTCCTTTGGTCAAAACCCAACTATCTGCCCTGCGTGTACAATAAAAGGAAAACAATTTTGATAACAACAATATACATATTTTGGACAGAGAACAGAGTTGGCCTAAAAGTGGATGAATTCTGCTGTCGTAACATCTATATCTTGGTGTCTTGATTAAGACTCATGACCATCCTCACATGACTCCAAAGAATGTGACCCAAAAGGTGTGAACAACTCACACTCTTGTCTCTGATATCTGGACAACACAGTTAAGACTAAACAGCATCTCGAGTTGTTTTGACGCGTCACTGACTAGACATCCATAGACAAATTGTGTGTGTGTAAGTTACAAGTTCCCTTTGATTGATGATTTCCAGCATTGACTGTGTCGGCCCTTTGTAATTTTTACAACAGTAAAAGCGGTGGCCACATTCTCACAATAACACAAGTGAGTAGAAAACATTCTTTCTCATAAAAAAACCCCAAATCCTTATAACTAAATTGAAAAATAAAAGATGCAGAGTACTTGTTGAGTGATACAGCGATTGTTAAATTCAAGACACTGAATTTATAGTAGCAGCAGCACTAGCTACAGACAACTTAACAGTACACTCAAGTGTGTCAGATAAGTAACAACAACCAATAGGAAAATCACAAGCATTTTGCAGAGAGGCCTTTCCATGTTGGCGTACATTTGTTCCACTCAAACTCTGGCAGTGTCTGCTGGGTATAGAGCTCCTCACCCACATCCTGTATTTTGTCAAAAGAACCCCTCAAAAAGTTCCCCAATATCATATATGTCAGAAATCCAACCTGCACACTATTTAGATGGTTAGTCTGGCATTGCATTATTTATCTCTTAACAACCAACACACAAGCGTACATCTATCCACCCGTCAGAAGCTGTAAACAAAATTCCCTCATCCATAATGTCTGCCATTCGTTTTTTAAAATTCCAGTTAATGAGTCTACTTCTTTTGCTCTTTCAAGTCCTTCCCCTTGTTTTCTTTTTCTCTGTTTTCTTTCTCGTACTTGTCCTTGTCTGATTTCGTCACGCTGTTGTACGACGGCGGGGACGCCGTGGATGGGGTCATGTCCGTTTTGTCTGACGTTGAGTTCTCGTTGAATTTGCAGATGACCATCACGTCCTTGTCGGGGTCGCGGATGCCGACTCTCAGCTGCTCCTTGTACAGAGCGGAGGCTTTCTTCATGGCACAGAAAATCATGTAGCGGCGGAAGGCTCTCTGGATGATTATGGCTGATATATCCTCCTGTTTGCGGCGGAGGGTGGTGGTGATAGGCTCGTAAGACACCTTCGAGGGATTAGAAGCCATGAAGCGCTCCTCCATCTGCCCGCGTAACACGTCCATCTCCCCGCCTTCGCCCAAAACTCGTTTGGTGAAGGCAAACAGGATGTCCAGACAGTGGATGCGCTCGCCACTGACCATGGGCAGGTCCATGGAGATGAGCTGGATCTTGTTAGGTTTTGGCATGCGCAATGGTGGATCCAGAGCATCCGCAAAGTCAGAGAGCTTGTTATACTCCATGAATTGCGTGGCATCTGGGTCAAAGCGCTCCCACACCTCATAAAACATCTCAAAGTCATCCTCGCTGAGTGGCTCCGCACTCTCCTCTGTAGCCACGCTAAAGTTCTCCAGGATGACTGCGATGTACATGTTAACTACGATGAGGAAGCAGATGATGATGTAGCTGACGAAGAAGAAGATGCCCACTGACGGGTTGCCGCAGTTGCCTTTGTAGGAGTTGCCTGGGTGCTCCATCTGGCTGTCACAGTCAGGCTCCCTCTTGTTCAGTATGGGTGCCAGCAAGCCGTCCCATCCGGCTGAGGTGGTGATCTGAAACAAACAGATCATACTGTTCCCAAATGTCTCGAAGTTGAACATGTCGTCGATTCCGGCCTCTCTCTTGACATAGGCGAAGTTGGACATGCCAAAGATGGCGTAGATAAACATAACCAAGAAGAGTAAGAGGCCAATGTTGAAAAGGGCAGGAAGTGACATCATCAAGGCAAAGAGAAGTGTCCGGATGCCCTTGGCACCTTTAATAAGGCGGAGGATGCGACCTATCCTGGCCAGGCGTATCACACGGAACAGTGTCGGGGAGACAAAGTACTTCTCGATAACTTCAGATAAAAACATGCCTGCAAAATCAGAGACAGTAAAAATCAGTCACATGTTTTTAACCGCAATCGAGGGGAGAGCTGAGGGACTTTAAAAGTTCTCCTTACCTACAATCGAAAGGATCACAACCACAAAGTCAAATATATTCCAGCCAATGGTGAAGTAGTAGTGACGCAGAGAGATCATCTTCAGAACACACTCTCCAGAGAAGAGCACAATGAAAACCAGGTTGATCCGTTGGAGGATGTTATCCATATCTTCCGTCTGCTCATCTGTCTCAACCATCATGGTCACCATGTTCAGGCAGATGAGGATCATGATCACAATGTCAAAAGCCTGCTTCGTGATGCAGTCGAATACGCATCCTTGAAAAGCATTCTGACGGCAATAGAAGAGAAGGAATGGCAGAATTAGTCATTTTAAACCTCCACCTGTAGCCCCACCCAGTCTTATTGCTGAAAACTTTCCTCTTACCGCTGGTCGGGGTATGGGTTTTTGTGGTTTCTTGGAGCCCAGCTTCTTCATAGCATTGTAGTATTTCTTCTGCTCCTCTGTCATGAAGATATCCTGACCTCCAAAGTAAAGGGAGCATAGCAAAACTTGATTATTACCATGTATAATAAACTCCAGTTCTCTCGTCTTAAGTTTGATCTATTTGCAGGACTTTGAAGATTACAATCTTCTCTGCCGACATGCACATTATGCTTCAAATCACAGGATGAATCCCACCTACAGCAATATAGCCACATGTGCATTTGCAATGTAAATGAGTGTTGCTCATTCGGTGTGTGATGTGTGTCTGGAGGGACGACTGGTGTTGACACTGAACTACCATCTGTGTGACGCTGTGGCTGTGGGGGTGTTGAACCATACCAATTGATACACTGACTCATCTCTCTCTCTCTCTCTCTTCTCTCTCTCTCTCACTCTCTCTCTCTCTCTCCCTCTCTCTCTCTCTCTCTCTCGGGCGTTGCCAGTCCTCCCTGTTAGCGCCCGGTTGAATGGAGGGCACATTTCCAGACTACATTCAGTGTGACACTGTGTGCATGCAAGCAGGGTGTTTCTCAGTGACTCATCTACCTTCAAGTGTTCCCACTAATTCTTGGCATTGGTGCGTCCAGAGATAACGATTAACTTCTTTCTCTTACACAGCTATTAGTCCTCTTATTATAAGTCAGTGCTTTGGAGGAGGCACAGTGCTCAGCATGCTGTTGTCATTTGCACCGTCTACTGCTGGATATGGCTGTCAAATGTCATTCTATCAAGGGAGGAAGCAGGGTCAGTGGGATTTCTGGTGGACGATCCGCACCATTCTTATGTAAATGATTTGCCAAACATCCTTCGAACCAGTTTGTCACAAAGTAGGAACACCAGCGTGAATTCATTGATGTATCTGACTTGACATTTGTCTGAGGCAGGATGTTAGTCAAAGCGACTTATCTTTTTCTTCTGCTGATTGAAGTTGTCGATGATGACACCGATGAATAGGTTGAGGGTGAAGAAGGAACCGAAGATGATGAAGATGACAAAGTAGAGGTACATGTACAAGTTGTCTTCATAATGAGGCTGGTCTTCCATCTGAAACAAACGCAATAGATTCACAGCATAATTTGAATCCATGCATTGTGTGTTTGAATTAGCTGTGTTGATTGTGGAACTGGTTATAAGATGGAATAAGGGATAAAGTAAGGGAAGGACTTACATTTCGAGAGTCCACAGCTGCGTACATGATGTCCATCCACCCCTTAAATGTTGCCTAGGAGCAAATGAGAAAAGACTCATTGAGTCCCTGGAGATGTTTGGGGGGCTTAGCTCAAAGGACAACATTCATTTGATTTTCTCTGCGGTCAAGCACCGGAGCTTGGTTGTCATTTAAAGAGCCAGGGAGGTACTTTGATCCAGCTTTGACATATTACTTGAATGAAATGGCACTCAATTACCTCATGTCCCAACATAAGGTATACATTACACTGCATGGAAATGACTGATGACTAAACTCACCACTTGTAACAGAGCAAGATATCCAGCGCCAACATTGTCAAAGTTGATTTTGACGTTCTTCCAGCGTGCGCTGTCATTCATCAAGGCCAGGCATTCGGACTTGTTGTTGACAACATCGATGGACAATATTTCGTCGTTAGTGGTGTTGACACAGTGATAGTACTTCCCGGCAAATAGGTTGACCCCCATGATGCTGAAGATGAGCCAAAAGATGAGACAGACCAGCAGCACATTCATGATGGAGGGGATGGCCCCAAGCAGAGCATTGACCACCACCTACAGGAGCAAGCAAAAAGATGAACTCAGCATGGCCCCATTTGTCATCCATAGATCTCTGCTTGGCAAATTAGAATAGCTGTTCATGGATAAATGGCTATTACAATCATCTAATCACTCAACTGCTTTTTACAAGGACATCTGGGCAAAGGCTCTAATTTATACATTATTCATTTCCATTTCATAAAAAGCTCTTAGCATATATCTAGAAAGATAATTTAAATAGATGAAAGTTGGAAAGAGGAGAGTGGAAAGGGTGAAAAAGTTCAGATTTGACAGGTAAAAAAGGAAAACAGAAAAAAAACCTTAGAGAGGCGGGATGGAGTCACAACATTTTGATTGACTGTAAATGAAAAAAAGACACACAACAAAGAAAGAATTACAGGTCAAAGGCACCACACGAGATACGTCAGAAAACAACGGCAGAGAACGGCTGTTTACAGTACATAACCCAGTGACACGATGTGAAGAAAGTCATGCAAAGAGAGGAAGTACAGTGTTGAATTGCAAGGAAAAGATAAATAGACAATGCTTGTAATAAGCATGCATTCTTACAGACAGAACAATTCTAAAAGCATCTGTAAAGATTCCTGTCTGCAACAAGATGCCATAGCTGACTTCAAGAAGAATTTAATATGCTTAGAATTTCATTGTGTTATTTTTCTTCCAGCAGAGGACGAGAGGACCGTGATAAATTGTCTTTGTAGCTTTACTGAGACATAAATCAAGACTCCCACAAACATTAACAGTCCATGTGGATTGGTGGCGCTCTTTTTCCAGATGTGCTTACCCTCATGCCCTCAAACCGTGACAAGGCCCTCAGGGGCCTTAGGGCTCGCAGGGTCCTCAGAGATTTGATGGCTGTGAGCTCAGAGTAGCCCAGAGCATTGGCTACAAGGCTGACCAAGGACACCTGAGAGAAGATCATGATCAAGACAAGGAGGGTAAAAGGTGAGGAAGCGAAAAGATCACAACACTGATCCTGAACTTGAAGACTTATTCTTATATTGTTATTGATGCCTCCAGGGAATCCTATGTGATACATACATCAACAATGAGAAAGTCCAGCCAGCACCAGGCATTGGTGAAGTACTTGACAAAGCCGTAAGCCACCCATTTCAACAGCATTTCCAGGATGAAGATGTAAGTGAAGACCTTGTCGGCATACTCGAGCACTGTTTTGACGGTTCTCCTTTGTTCTATGTAAATGTCCTCGAATGCCTGTGCATAGTTCAAGAAAAAATGAAGCCTGATGGTGGAAATATCAAGCTGGGATTTACAAAATCAAAAGAGGCAGAGCCATACATTACAGGATTCAAGGAAACGCACACACACACACCCACACACATATACACTCACCAAAGCTCCACTGCTAAGGAGTATCATGAATATGATGAAGGACTCAAACCAGTTGTGCTCCACTATAACAAAGCAGGTTTTCCTGAGCGTCCACCAGTTCTTGTACATGGCGTCCTCCTCGTTGACCTGACAGCACTGGAACCTGCGCACACAGCCTGAAGGCACAAAGAAATATGAGGACAGAGGGACCTAAACCGGAGAGACAGGAGGACAGGAGCAGAGACAATATAGAAACCCTTGGTCTAACTTGACTGAAGGCAATTATATGATAAAACCAAACAGGTCTTCTTTTCTTTGCTCAGTTTTTATGTAAGATATATGGATCGAAGCAGATGAGCATTTGTATTCACTGTCACTCTGAGCACGTCAGACTTTATTTACTTTATGTCTCAAGATATTTCATCTTCCACCTTTCACAGCTTGCCTTGCTTTCCTTCCCATTGTCCCCCCTGCCCATCACCCTCCAATCCTTTACTTCCTCTATTACCCTCAGTGAAGCAGGCTTCAGGGTCCATCGACTCCTCTGGCTCCAGCTCCACTGAATCTCCTCCATCTCCTGGGGGACGAATATCCACAGTGCTTCCCTCTGAAGAGCTGAGAGGCTGAGGCTCAACATCTAGCTTCTACACGGCAGGGTGATGATGAGAAATAAGATGCAAGTAAAAAGTTACACTTCAATGCCAGGAAGCCCAGTGTTTCAGTGGTCATAGGAGCCAACCATCTGAGCTGGTTTTAATTGTGATTTCCATTCACATGTACATTCAGTGCCACAACTATAAATGCCTTAGTCTGGAGACTGGGCACGGTCAGAGTTGGGCTCTCCAAAAAACGTTATCATTATAATCGTCATCAGCACATGCAGCATCGATCAAATGTACCTAGAGGCTTTGATATTATTTTGATCTGGTGGCTCAAATCGTATTATGTGGCAAACATGGCATGCTGAGGTTAAGTGGTATACACTGTAGGTACATTTGATGTGACCTCAGTTGGAGAAAGAGTGCATGCAGTAATCCAATGCATTATCAATCCAAGCCTGAATTTGTATCAAGCAGAACGTGTGCTGACGTATTTTCATGTCCACAGAAAAATGACCCCAAATCAGTTCGTCTGTTATTTATCCCATTCTCAAAATTGTTATTTGAATCTTGAATTCCCCCAGTTGCATGTCTTGAATCCACCCTCCAAAAACCTACTGAACATTTTCCTCAATGACATGAAAACACATAATTTCCATTCCTTGAAAGCAGTGTACAAGCTCCTTCTGTTTGTGTTGAAGTAGACGGGAAACCACATTAGCTTACCAGCAAAAACCAGTACTGTGCACTGTTTATAAGACAGCATGTGGTCGGACGGTTTAGTTTCCATGTGTAAATGATGTCGAATTAGCACTCATGCGTACCCAGAAAACATACAGGACTGAGTGTGCCACTCAATGATTCTCATCCTTCTCAGCAACACACGAAAAACATTAGCTGCGACAAGTGTTGCTTGAATTAAAGTTTACACTCTACGTTCTATCCTCTCTGCCTGCTAAGTTTGAATTTTTCACCCTGGCAACACTGAACAAACTCCTCAGAAGTCCTCAAAAGTCCTCAATGATCTTAGATGCAAAGATAATGACATCATCTGCATATAATCGAACAATTTGATCTTGTGAGGCTTCCTGTCTGTTTTTATTGGGCAAACATGGTGTTTTGTGGCCTCATGTCTGTTGTGCCTGGAGCGTGAAGTACAGGAACATGTCATCCTAGACAGTGCAGCAGCCCTGATTGCCGTGGGACCCAGCTAATACGGCATGGGAATGATGGAAGCATGCTGCTCACAAGTGCATTTTCTCGTATCGTTTCATTCTCTCCTGCTCTCTTTGTCACCCTCAGCCTGAGGCCCATTTTACCTTACGTGAGGGCGGTCCTTTTTATCTACCAAACCTTTATCATTCTAAGGACTGCCGGACAAGAAAATTCCAGTGCAACCAAGGTGGATAACACAGGCATTACAGAACATAGGTAGAGTAGATGCATATGTTACGGGGTACTACCCTAATTTATTATCATGATGAATAAGATTTGCTTAATGTAAATAGTCGTATGTTTAAGTCAGTGCTAATTCATTTGTGTTGTAAAATATCTCTCTGGAAAACATCTGTGTGGGATCTTTCATCATTCCGCTCTGACTAAAGTAACACAGAAAACATTTATGTACAAGTATGTGATGTGTGTATGCACGTTCTGGCGGCAAGATAAATGAATTTTGTGAAAACTACAGCAAAATTCATTCCTTCATTTCATCTCTCTTTATCATCATTCTCCTCCACCTCCTCCTCTCTTCCTTCATTCTCAAGCTCTTGAGTGTTGGATGCCAATCAAGTCCCAGAACGAATCCAAAAAAAACAAGCAATGAAATCAAAAGAAAAGGACATGTTAGATGAATTCAACTATCAATGGAAAGGGTGGTATTGCTCATTCCTAATGGTTTGTTGCTGCAATACAGCCTGATGTTTCAAGATAGGTTATGAAGGGGGGGAGGGGTAAAGGGAAAACTCAAACTCATTACAGCATTAAGTGTGTTGCTGAATGGTGTAGGGGGA
>OMNV01007715.1:0-11033 GCA_900303265.1 Brotula barbata | reverse complement strand
GGGGTACGGAGGGCAGATCAGGCAAAGAACGATAATGGGCAATCCACTGAAGGTATGAGAGAAACATGTTGTCTGTAAATGGCATAGGCAGTCCTCATGGTTAGTGCTATGGTACAATAAAGTGGTCTTACAATTCTCCTCTCACTGAAAACCTTGAGAGCGTCTGTGACACAGCTGCAATAACAAATGGGGGATTAAACAAAGTAAGTCATACACACTAAAAGCCAGCATACAACCTAATGTCTGCTTTCATTGGTCAGCTACAAGGCACCAAGATAAGCACAGAAAAGAGAATCTTCAAGTTAAATAGCAAACAGCATGTACACACGTCAATCACGTAAAATGCACACAGCGTTCATTTGTAGTATCCATGGCAATGTATTTTTGGGAAATGCCTGCTTGATTATCAAAAAATATCCACCCTTTGGCTACAGGTTATGAATATCAGTGGTGACGAAAAAAAGCACTGCCTCATCCATATTTGGAGCATGTGGTGCCATGGCTAGAAATAGCCTCTTGGGTTGCTCTGAATCAGAGGGGACTGGCACCACGCCCACAGTGGCAGGTCGACGACACCAGGGAGGAACATTCCCAGGGCTCTGTCAGCCTGGCAACAACAGCAAAGATGGCATCTGGTCTCAAAGAGTAGGCAAGTGCTGCCATACATATCTATTTGATGCATCGTATATGATGTGGTTTATTTTTTTGCTTCTGATGTCATTTTTTGACAAATTCTAAATACTGCCGCTATTAAGCTGCACGCAGACTCACCAACATTCAAATACATACAATCTATTACGAACGCACATATCAAAGGTACATTAGACTCAGTGTTTGTCATGCTGTTTCTTGATTCGCACCAGACTTAGAATTGCCTAAGAGGCCGTAAGTAGCATAGCATGATGCATTTATATACAAATGAGTCATTAGGTCCATTGTTTCAAACTGCTTGACTGTATGTATTGGATTGGATATTTAGCTTGCATATATGGGTGCACTATCTAGAGCTTGACATCTGTGTCTGGAACCAGTGGGACCTGACTGTTAACACATCATGATCAGCCACTTTTGGACATAATCTCTGGGATACATGTTGGGCTCTATCTGGGTTCAGAATTTGATATTACGGTTCTGGTACTCAGTTGGCCAGATTAGCACTCTTCTCAATACTGCCAAATATATTACGCTGCACACAGACTCACCAACATTCAAACACACACAATCTGTGAGTTCCTGCCAGCAGCACTGTCGTTGTGGTTTAAGCAAAGCGTAATGACCCCGCTACACCACCAGGGGTGCTGATTTTCCTTTTATTAGCATATTTATACCTGTTATTTATCCAGCTAGTGAGAGATTGTATTCTAATTCCAATTGTGTGTACAGATATTGAGTGGTGTTGGTGGTAGAAATTGATGAATTAAGTTCTTCCAGTGGCAGTGAAAGCAGAGATATTAATTTGTGATTTTTTTTAAGCAGGAATTAGCCTGGATTTTAGAATGAAGTCTACGGCAAATATTAATTTTCAACTTTTCTCTGTTGTACCGTTTAGTCCCGGGTCACTTTAACAGAATTTTGTTGTGTTGTGTTGAGTTGTTCAGATTGAAATTTCTAGTGGTGGATTGGCCCAGACACAAATGGCGGGTTGGCTTAAAGGGTAAGGATGATCACCCAGTGATCACAGGGTTGCCGGTTCAATCCCTCGCTCCTCCATGTCGAAGATCCCTGAGCAAGACCCTAACCCCAAATTGCTTCCGCCAGCAAGTGGGCTTTGTTTGGTTACCTCGGCTGTCGGTGTGTGAAAATGTGTATGAATGGGTGAATGTGAGGCAAACATTGTAAAGTGCTTTGGAAAAAAGCGCTACAGAAATGCAGTCCATTTATCGTTTAAAAACACAATTGTTGATTCAAGTCCTCAAGCTAATCATATAAAAACCGTGTATTCCTAACAAACAAACATAGAAGTCAGACGTCTTACCTCTTTACTGCCTTCCACATCGGATGAGTCGCTGCTGAAGTCTTCTGTGTTAAGATTCTCAAAGTCTGACTCGCCCACAGCGATGGGAACTGTTACTGTCAGGCTGGGGTTATGAATGAATGACATGTAGTCATTTTCCTCTATGGGGTACTTTACTGTAGTATCTTCATCAACCCCAATCCCAACCACCAGCCCTCCCCCTGGTCGGCCATTTCCCTCCTTCAGGTAGCCCCCGCTGGTGTCTTTGGTGATCTCCACTGAAGTGTGGTTGGAGATGCAATTGCCCTTGCCGTTACTGTGCAGCTCATCCAGGGGTTTGCTCTCCTCAGCCAGACCAGAGCCCTTATTGCCTGCACCAAAGCAGACGCTTTGAAAGAACTGTCGCACCATGGACTTTACAAAAGAAATGCCCCTCTGGATCCGGCCCACGGCAATCTGCAGGTTGTTCATCTCACTGTCGTCGTCAGTTGCTGCCAGGTTGTCAGCACTGAATGAGCTCAGTAGGAGAGCCAGGAAGAGGTTCAGAACCTAAGAAGACATGACAGTCAATTCACCTTGACAGGGTATGTTCATATTAAGAAGAACACAACAACTCTCAATAAGAACACAGATCCGTACCACCAAGTTTCCAATGACCATGACCATCATGAAGACAATGAGGCACATGGTCTGTCCCGCCACCTCCATGCAGTCCCACATGGTCTCGATCCACTCTCCGCACAGAACCCGAAACACAATCAGGAAGGAGTGGAAGAAATCGTGCATGTGCCAGCGTGGCAACTCGCATTCTTTGGAAATCTTACACACGCATTCCTTGTAGCTCTTCCCGAACAGCTGCATTCCCACTACCGCGAAGATGAAGACGATGATGGCCAGCACCAGAGTCAAGTTGCCCAGAGCACCAACTGAGTTCCCAATGATCTTGATCAGCATATTCAAAGTTGGCCAAGATTTGGCCAGTTTGAAAACCCTCAGCTGTTGACAAACACAGAGAGGGCCATTGTAGCGTGACCCACGATGTACAGATACATGTTCACCCCTCAACATCTAAAGAGGAACACAACATGCAATCATGTACCTAAGCACACTTACCAATCTAAAGGACCTAAGCACAGACAGGCCTTCTACATTAGCTAGGCCAAGCTCCATCAGACTCAGACTGACAATGATGCCATCAAAGATGTTCCAGCCCTCCTGGAAATAGTAGTATGGATCCAGGGCAATGATCTTAAAACACATCTCAGCTGTAAATATGCCGGTAAACACCTGTTTGCAAAAAGGAGCAAAGAAATAGATATATCATTAGCGCTAATTTTCTATTTAATTTTTTTGGTTGAGTCCAGTGATATCAAACTTTACTTGCCAGGTTTCCGACTGAGAGGACATTGTCAAATTCTTTCGTCATGGGGTAGTGCTCCATGGCCATAAAAAGTGTGTTTAGCACAATGCAAATTGTGATAGCCAGATCCACAAATGGGTCCATAACAATCAGGCTGACAATTTCCTTGATCTTCAGCCAAGCAGGACAGCAATCCCAGATCAGACAGGTGTTCGCAAATCGATACCAACAAGGGGGGCATTTCTGTCTTGACTCTTCAAGTTCTGGAACAGGAATAATGAAAAATATTTTTATACGACAGATGAGGGAGATATATTCATCATTTGCAAATACAATATAACGTGACCCAGACCTTCCATGGTGTTGGTGAGGATGCTGGCCACACTCATGGCTCTCGGCCTGCCTCCTGGTTCATCTAAGTAATCCATGGATGGCTGGTGGTAACCTGAACGACGTCTCTTCAGCTCGCTGTCCGTAGTTGTCCCCTGGGGAAATAGGTATTCGAACCAAATCAAAATAGTAGTATATTTAATGTCTTTCCTGAAGAAGAATCTTATTTTGTAGCAGTGAAGTTCTGACACCTACACATAGCTCATAAACAATAAATGTCAGGCTCCATTTTCTATATTTTCACATTTCAGCTTCGTATGATCCAATATCATCAGACATTACCTTCAAGGAGGCGTGTTTCATGATGGATATGGTTAAATAATTCATTGCTTTTGATGGTGCACACAAATAATTTAAAAACATCTGATATTGCTGGCAAATCAAATGAATGTTGGACAACCATGTGAAATAAGTTTAAAACAATATGATCTGGAATACAGAATAAAAATATTTTCATTAAAATTGATGTTATCAATTCTTCCAAATAAAGTCTTATTTCTTTTTTATCAGCATCATCCAGACAAAGAGAAGGGACTTCAATAACCCCTGGTGAATATAAAGCTCTCTGTAATGACATTTCTGACTAAATTGTGACTAAGGTCAATGCTTATCTTAACAGTGGCTGCTGAGACTGATAACAGAATGACTGATTATTGGAGCAACTACAGCGTTGCCAAGGGTTGCTAACATTCCAAGGTAGGTACAAATGAGTATTGCTGCTACACCCTAGCATTGCCTTTGTTGTCAATATCCAAAAAGAAATCATGTCTTATTTCTTATCTTAAAAGAGATACATTAACATCACTAAAGATGTCCTATTCACGTTACATTTCAATAGAAACCTTCTTAACTCTAAATAGGCTGATACCATATAGCTAGCTAGGAGGCCCTATTGCTTATGTGGTAACACAGTTCCTTGGCTAGCACAACGGCAATGGTAGTATTTTTGTCAGCAGAAGCTTGTATTTAGTAGTAAATTAATTTAAAATGAATATACTGTGTAAGTAAGTAGCCATATAATTAGCGGGATCATTTATTGTCAGAATGTGATTATCAGGGCAAATTGGTCAGGACTCAGGAGGAGCAGCAGGGGAGCCTTGTGCCCTAAAGAATACATTATCCTTTGCACGCATTGGAGGAGGTCAACTATAATACCGCATGAAACAGTGAAGTCACCTCAGGCAGCAGGAGACCTACAGGAGAGGTTGTTACGGATGTTCCACCGACCAGAGACACCACACCATTGCAGTCTACGGTACAGTGCATCTTGCCGTTGGCAGGCAGCATGACCCGTGGTGCCCCAAGGCTTGTCTGGCTGACAGCACTACAGCGGCGCTCGAGGCGACGCGGAACGAACAACGAGCCGCGTCTGCTGTCGCTCTCCTCGAAGGTACTGTGCTCATCATCTGCAAAGTCATTTTCGGACCCCATGTCACGTGCCCGACCGCGAAAGCTGAAGAGACTGGCACGGCTGTTTCTCCTTGGAGAAAAGAGGGATCCTCTGATACTGAGGAGAGACTGAAAGAGGATAGAGAAATGGGAAATTGGGTTAAAGGGTTGCAGGTGGCAGAGCTCTGGAATACTTGGGGAAACATCACCAAAATGACACATTTGCTGTTGGATGGGCTTCAGCAATGAGGAAATTGCCAAGTGCTTACATATATGGTAAAGCAGGAAGTCAAAACCAAAGTCAAGAGAGAGAGATAGGAACAGAGAAAACTATAGGACAATGTATTGCTTGGTGTGTGCTAGTCACGGGACATCTCCTACATTTTGGCCAATTTTGTTGTTGTTGTTGTTGTTCATCATCAGTCTTTTTGCTTAGTTAGTACAGTGACGGTAAAGTGTTACCTGGTTGGGAGAGGAGCATCTTTTCTCATAGGAGAGTCGGTTGGCGTCAATGGAGAATCGGAAGCTGGATCTCTTGATGCTGTCCTCAGATGCGGACTTGTGGAATTTGTCAAGTACTCCCCTCTCCTCCTCTTCCTCCCGCTGCTTCCTCTTCTTCCGCCTGTTGCGTCGTTCCTTGGCACTTTTGGAGCTGAGCTTAGACGTCCCTGAGGAGGATTCAGAGGTGGGGCCCACTCTCCTGCTGTACTCTCCACTCTCCGTGGCTGCTGCCGCGGCAACCTGCCAGCCAATCAGAGCACAAAGACAGTTGTCATAGCAACCATTGCCTGTCTCAGAGGCTCTCGTGGAGTAGAGTGGAGGAGAGAGCCTGGCAGCAGAGAGCAGCAGCATGAAGAGCCAAATCAGCTCAAGACACCTTCTAAAAACGGAGGCCAAAATGTTTTCTTTCAAATCCCCAAACCAAAACATTGCAGGATATGTTTTATTAATGATACTTCTTGAGGAAGAAGAAAAAGACACTAAATCAGATTACCAGTCTGCCCATCATATACAGTATATATATATATATATATATGAGAAACACAACACTGGAGACGTGTTTCAACATGCTGTATCTTCTGCATCACCTGTCAAGGGTTGAAGTATGGATCATGTGGAAGCTTCATATATAGAAATCCATCATAATGATACAGTACCGATAGATAAATATATCATAGAATTTCATCATGTGTCTATTTAAAGTTATCTTTTTTTGGCATCCTTTTCAGGTATTGTAGGCTTTATGTAATGTAGAAATAAGATAACACCAATTTATTCCAAATATAGATGTGTCCTGTACTCGAGCCGACAACAATTTGACAAAAGATTTAAGAGGGTAACCACATGCCAAATCAACAATTAGTCTGTCATAGCAACTGCAGAACAATCAACAATGGCAATCTGAGCATGCACAAGCCTGATAAGAGTGTTGAGTGTGGTACAACAGCCTTTCAAAGATGGAGTGTGGGTGGGGATGAAGGTGATTGGTTAGTGCCAGTTCACAATATTTACAGGAATGATTTTTGATTCCAAATATAGCACCGGTAACTACAGCTTGATATTATTTTTGTCACATTTAATTGTGTAACCCAGGTTTGTTTTTGAATGCGCGTTTGTCCTTTTAATGTTGTATTGTATAGCAGTGCATTGTGCTATATTGTATTGTAGGGTAACGGAGCAACAGAAACAATGGAGTAAGAGGTTTTTCAAAGTGAATCACGCCCCTTATTCAGGACACACATCTGCACTGCATTCACTGCATTCACAGTTATTACTGGATAAGCTGGTACGCCTGCCTCCCCTATTGTGGATTTCATATTTCCCATCCATCCCCCATCCATTATCTATTCCGCTCATCTTTGGTATTATTATTAAAGTCAGTTCAGTTGTAGCGGTGCTGAACTGTGATTATTTCAAAATACGTACACGTCCCCATCAGAATGCTACGCGTGATGACATCTCAAAAATCTGTCAAACCACTTCATTTCCACCCACTATCTTTTAGTGTAGTAAATAATAATGTGACATTAAAGTAAAGTGGCATTCAAAATAATATCTGACTTGATTTTAGATTTTCACTGCGAAGTCTCGCTTCCTGGTGCATAGAGGGGAGCCTCCTTGCGTTCAAGAGGATAAACAATGTTGGAAGAAATTATCCTACCATCCTTCCACTTCAGAAACCATCTGTCACTGTGAGAAATTTTGCTGTGTTACCATCAGAGGCAAAATGCTGTTCTCCTCTTGTGTGCTAAAAATAGATTGTGTTTCAGTCAAAAATATTACAGATTTCTCGGAAAAATGCCATACCATGTGGACACATAAAAAAAAACAAGTTTTAGAGCACTAGAGGCTAGCACATATTTTGTTTGTGATTAATTATTGTCTGAAAACTAACATAAAACAGCCACACTGACTGACAACCAGACAGATAAAAGGAGAGTTAAAGTTAAACTCCTGCCTGTGCTTCCTCCTGCTGTCTTTTGAGTTGCTCAAGCATGGCCTGGAACTCTTCCTCCTTCTGCTGTGCCTCCTCAATGGTGGCCTGGTTCTGCTCGTCATAGGCCATGGCCACCACGGCCAGGATCAGATTGACCAGATAGAAGGAACCAAGGAAGATCACCAGCACAAAGAAGATCATGTAGGGTTTCCCTGCTGCACGCAGTGTCTGACGGATCCAGGAAAGATCACAGAGAAGAAGAGAGAAAGAAGATGTATTCAATTTATTTACAAAGGAACATTTTATTATCTTTCAACAGTAACTGATTTTAGGGGAGGAAAAAGACCTATGATTGGTTTATTTCACCATTGAAGGCATCATAGCTTTTCCAACAAGGTTACCACAGAGTTTCATTGTACCTTATTGTACTATAAAGTTCTAGAATCTTTTAGTGTTCTACCAACCTGCTGGTAGAGATTTTCCCAGAAGTCCTGGGTCATGAGTCGGAACAGGGAGAGGAAGGCCCAGCTGAAGGTGTCAAAGCTGGTGTAGCCGTAGTTAGGATTACGGCCCGCTTTGATACATGAGAAGCCCTCTGGACACAGCCTGTCACAGCACATGGATATTCAATGGATTTCCATTTCACTTCCGATCAATCAGTATAAGAGACATCACATTGTAATAAAACACAGTGAGTGGTGCTTATAGTTAACCAGCTGTCTACATTCCTCTAACGCCTCACTGCGGTGGCGAGTGCAGGCACTAATTGTGTATGCTTGGCTTTGGTGGTGCATCTAATTGGCCATATAAATAAAACATGTTAAGTCTTACCCAGCGCCACTGCCATTCCCACAGAGCAGAGCATCCTTGCTGCTAGGGAGGTAATAGTAATTACCTAGAGGAGGGGAAAGAGAGGGACGGTCACAAAACAGGAGCGAAGAGGTGGATGTGACATATAGGAAGATCCGAGACAAAAACAGACAGAGAGTCAGACGCTGCCTTTTGACTCCTCCGTAAATAACAGATCAGATCGGCTGCTCGCAACCATCCATTAATGTTAGTCATCCTTTGTCTGGCACAGAACAATAAAGACATCAGCTGGTGACTGTAGGATGAACCGTGAAGGACTGATTGCATCTAGATGTCTGTACGTACGTACTACGTCACAAATGTACAATTAATCATGTCTACCAGCCATCAGGGCCAAATATGCAAACCTTTATAATAACTGTGCCATTTTTGTCATCTCTCTCTCTCCCTTTCTTCCTTGCATCATTCCTGTCTCTCTCACATCAACCTGTCATGCAGCCATTGCGCGTCTTCTCAATATCCTGCTGCCGGTCAGTGACTCACCCTCTTCTACCACTTTCAACTGCTCATGCCACACAGATAGGCTATGGGAGAATGATGAAGGGTAGCAAGAGGGGTTAAAGTGGAGGATGTATTGTTTTGACGATCATCCGCCACATTTGCCGCAGTCTAACACCGGCTCTCTGTAGAGAGTGCTGCCACCGCCGCTCACAGCCATTGCTGTCACTCTCTATCATGGCAGGAGGCTGTCACGTGCTGACCCATGCCTCTAACCACCGCCACTACCAACACCACCCTGACCCATCTCTGCATATAAACCACCCAGTCCATGACTCAGGCCATCTGGAATGGATGCTATCTTGACCACTGTTATCTCCGGTGTGCCCAGCAGACATGAAACAGCACTGGCCGTGCTTCATGCTGCATCACTAGACTTACGCTCGTCGTTGATGTACTCCATCCAGTCGAGGGGGGTGTCCGTGGTGTTCTGCACATCGGTGGTGTTGATGGCCAGCGAAGTGTTGTCGAACAGCCCAGCATCTGCGGTGGTGTTGGTGGAAATTGGATCACGCACACACTTCTGCCTAAGGTTGCCCATGAAGAGCTGCAGGCCGATGAGAGCAAAAACGCTGAGGCAAAAGACGGTGAGGATCATCACATCCGACAGTTTTTTCACCGACTGGATCAGTGCACCGACGATGGTCTTCAGGCCTAAATGGGATGGGGAAGGGGGGCGGGATGGGGAACATCGTAGACTGATTACTGCCTGCTAATTATAGCCACAAGCTTGTCTAGAGAAGAAGCTGCTAATAAGAGCTACAGGAGCAAGCAGCCAATGGGATCTGCACTGAAGGTTCCTGTATGAATGATATGTTTTTGTAGTCATACAGGAGCCAGGCTGTTACAGATCACTGCTAATCATGGATAAAGAAAGCTGTGTTCCTCATGCCCCATGTTACAGTGTTGTGGTATTGGTCTCTGGGGAAATTAACATTAATAAAACTGTTTTTGTGTGCTTGTGTTTTAGCAATAATACCGTATAAGTGGAATAAATTCCAAAATAATTCCATGCTGACAATAGGTTATCCTGCTTATTATATGGCTACCTACCAAATAAATCAATTGTATCACAATAAATATTCATTTAAAATGTATATATATCACAATTACAATGTTTTGCTTTTGCTGCCCTACCCTCGCAACTGTTCTGTTATGTAAGCAGTGGCAAAGTCTAGCCTACCAGCTCGCTACGTGGTAGCAGCCTGAAGTAAAACTTAAATCAGACTTTTTATTTATTGCCTAATGTGATACAGTGAAGTTTAGGTATATTGATTTTGGAATTACTTATCATTTTGAAAACCTGACACATCTACTTTTTGCGTAAGAACAATAAGACAATGCTAGTTTGTAGCAGTAGTGCTAGTTTGTCCTAGCATTGCTAGTTTGTAGGTAGCTAGGACTGCTGGTAAGCCACTGGCAAATATTTCTGTGGCAATATGAAGAAGTTAGGCTGAACTGTGTGAAAATATATAATATGTGCTGTTGTCTCTTGATTGCATGATTTTTGAACTGGGGCCAAAACCAAAATTTGATGTACAGAGCCAGTAAGAAGTCTCCCTGGAATGTCTGTGTTATGAATAGTATATGTGTTCATAATGCCATTACCCAACCACCACTCACCGTACCACAATATCTCAAAAACACGCAACATTTAACATACATGCACAGGAAAACAAGGAAAGGAGGAACCCTACACACACAAGTGCTTGCCACCAGAAAATCTGCTTTTGCAATGTCTCATGCAAAAAAAAGGAAAAAAAAACAAATAGTGCACAAAATCTACTCATAATGCTCCCAAGGCAAGAATAGAGTTCAACCAAAAAGAATTCTGCCTTAAAGGATGTGTCGAAAAGCTAGGAATCCAGTCAATCTGTGCAGATTGGATCCAGATTCCTGCTTTTACTGGCCTTTGGACAAAGGCAGCATGAGGGACAGTCACGGGCGTTGTCAGGCTTAGCTACAGTGAGATGAGCTGAAGAAGGGGTGCTTGGATGTTAGCGAAATGCCAGCTATTAGCCTTTAGCATTTCATTCGCTATCTGATTGTATGGGCCTTGATGGCTCTCTCACCTGGGATGACTGATATAGTTTTCAGGGCTCGCAGAACCCTGAAGGTTCGCAGTGCTGAGACAT
>OMNV01007714.1:105689-116961 GCA_900303265.1 Brotula barbata | reverse complement strand
ACTGGTAGGGACAGATAGAGAGGGACAGACAGACAGACAGAGAGAGAGAGATGGTAAATGAGATGAAGGGATAGATGAGTTGGGAAAGAGAGGGAGGCAGGGAAAGAGAGCAGCACAGAGAAGTTCAGGGAAAGAGAGGGAGGGAATCTTAACGAGGCAGGGAAAAACAGACATGGAAAGGTCCGTTTCTTGGCTGGGAGGACAGGGACTGTTAAGATTTTAATCAGATTCTTAAACTTAAGAGTAACTGACAGATTGACTGACAGAGACAGACCAACATACTCAGACTCACACCTTAACACTCGCACATGCTGTACATGCAGTACATGGAACTTACTGTGGGTGGCACCATTATTCAGACATTTTGAGACCTACTTTATGTAGTTAGGGACAGAAAAACAGGTGTCTAGACTCTGTTTATTTCAGGGTAATATCTTTATTTTCTGGGGAATAGGATTCAAATATGAATTATTTCATCTGTAGTCTGTGAATTCTAATGTCAGTCATGTGTAAGATAGTCTTGCTATCTGTGTTCCAACGTTAATTTTGACCAGAGTGCTGCTTCCCAGAGCTATCAGACATGTATTCCTGTCACATTGTCTACCTGAGCAAAAGAGAGGGGAAAAAAAGGCAAGCATATATTCCTCTTGGCTTCACAGAAAGCATTCCTCTAGGAAGGGAGGATTAGGGCTAACACATTGTTTTTACCATAGGGGAGGAATAGTACAAAAAAAATCACACCCTTAGTTGTCTCTTTGAGGTTTTGTGTGTTTATGTGCGTGTGTGTGCATGTGCAGTTGTTTGTATATCCTTACTTTGGCGTTCTGTGTTAACAGTGTGAAATATGTATTGTTTTGATATGGTACAGAGCTAAAACTTGACACCTGTTAACTGTGACCAAGTGTGTGTGTGTGTGTGTGTGTGTGTGTGTGTGCGTGCGTGCGTGCATGTGTGCAGTGCGTATGTGTTTGTCTACATTCGTACTGATATCCATTCGATGCCATATTGATATCTTAAGTAAACAGTAATTGGCAATGTCATTGTGATCTTTACAATGTTTTAAATAATGGTCCATTTATTATTTTTTTTGCTGCTACTGATGATTTTTGTTTTATTCGGCTTAAATTCCCACGATAAAGCAAAAAATAATTGGATTAATGCTATTTTCAGTGACTGTTAAGTTGTTTTTGCACTTTTTTTTTTATTTTTGTATGGACTTTCTTTTTTTTTAACCTCACCCATACAATGTCTTGACCCTAATGTCAGTGTTTGTCATAATGTGTTGCACTGTGAAATTAAGTGTCTTTGACTTGCAAAAATATCCCAATACTAAATGGCAAATAAAAACAACTTGTGAAACTGCGACTAATCCGCACTTTTACAATGACTAACCTTGCCATATTGCTGAGGTGCGTGTGTGTCTGTATACACGTGTGGGAATATGCATGTGAGTAGGAGAGCATGAGTAGTTTTTGGTATTAGCATGTTTTGGGTAGTGAGATGGTGTACATATCATGTGTGCACAGTAGGGATTCAAATTAATTTTTGTTTTGAAGGGGTTGTAGCCTGCCCTAGCCTACTCTGTGTGCATGCTCTGTGTTTTCACTGTGCGTGGGTATGTGTGTGTGCAGCGGCATATGTGATGTGTGATATAGTGAATATTAGTACTACGGTAATATGATTGCCCTTTACACTCCAACACACCACCTCGAGTTGACAAAGCGACAAGAGCACATAATACTTAAAAAAGAAGAGCTAGGACACTGCCAAAGAGCAATGACTGAAATTTTAAATAGACTAATACACAAAGACAAGCTGCTATTTTATTGTTTTATAGGTGAAAATAACATACAGGCACTCCAGGGCTTTTATGATTAATCGTGGAATAAGATTTTGCCAGTGAAATTGATTACAGGATTTATATTTTTTCACATACTCTGCCAGTGTATTCCAAGCTGTAGACATTTAGAGACAATGTTGACTCTTGATTTGACCTAGACTTGTGATCATTGAGATGATAATCAACTTGAATTATGCCAAACACAGGACAATCTGAAATCCAATCTTGTTCTTTTTCCACAGTCTCTTAGTTCCATGCTTTTAAGAGAAAATGTTTTTGGCTGACTGGTACTTTTAGTGTTTTTATTTGTGTATAAGTGATGTTCTAGTTCAATGAACAGCTGTTAAGAGTTTTTGTATTTGGAGGATCAGCGTACTTTTTTTAAAAATGGATGATACTGTAGTGCTACATGCTTTAAGAACTGAATCATGCCATGGAATATTGAAGGGAGGGAGAGGTGTGGCAACTACAATGGGAGCAAGGGAGGAATAAATGGAGAAAGGAGATGAAAAAGACTTTTCTTTTCTCCTAAATTCTGTTTATATAATAAAGAGCATGAGATTGTTTCAATTTGGCAGAATAACCTATGGTATTTTTTTTCCCGGGACGACCTTCCAGTTATTCATCGTTATCAAGGGTGGGAATAAAAATAAAATGTTATAATCTGGTGTGTTATTTATAGTTTATATTTGTAAAACCTAACATAGATTGGTGACTAAATGTCATAAGTACTGAGTGGCCTGTTTTGTGACCTTTGAGACATCAGGGTAAAAAGGTTTATTAGTGTTTGAGGTACAATATTAAAACAAAATGTAATCTACCTTTAAAAAAAAAAAGAAAAAAATCAGGTAATCGTTTTTTTTTGCTGTGATGTTCTTGTGTTATCTTTCAACTACAGGATGTTTGCTAACTACCTCCTGGTACACATGTATGTTTACAATAGAGTATGTCTACAATATAGTAACTGCTGGGAATAACAACATTTATGTGGGGCAGACACAGATTAATCTGCAAACACTGCAGTGTGTAACAAAAAAAATATTCCAGCAGTATCGAGGGTGTTCGTGACTGGACTCGAGGAGGTTAACTAAGGCAATGAAACTTAATCAGTGTCAGCATAATAGTCATACACACTGCAAACAAGTAGACTACGCCCTGTCACAAAACTGTTAACGCTGTGGAAGGTGGAGGTGCATCCTGTCGTTAGTGCAAGACAGGCGGAGTACAAAATATGAGCTCAGTCGCATGCTTTCATTATATGAATGTGTTTTCTATAAACATTGACACTTTGAAATATTAACTGAGATAATAGTGATCATACAAATCCCTGGAAGTATGACACTCAGAGAGACATACCTGCCCTTGTGTGTATGTGTGTGATAGAGAGACAGCAGAGTGCATAGTGAATAACTAAAGAATTATTTATGCATCCTATGGATGAGATGCGTAAGTCATGTCTAGTTTATTTATTTGCCACATTTAATGCAACGGAAATGCAGTATTTCTCAAAAATTATCGACTGTATATAGTTTATTATTTAGAATAATAAACAATATAATATATTTTGCTCTATCAATGTCAAAGTTATTTAAATACAGATGATATAAAAATGTAGTTTTTGTTTCAGTTTTGTTTGTGCAGTGGTCCAAGAACAAAACCTTGTGGAACACCACAGGAAATATTGATTTATACACCATCAATATATTGAACCAACAAAAAGACTCTCATAGGACTCACAGGGTACACCTGCTCACCCTCCGAATCGTATCAACTTTGGAGTTGTGGAGCTTTCCACCTGGATCCTTTTGTATTCATGGCTGAGACATCTTTTATGTGGAATCAATGCATACTTTGAAAGAAGGGGGTTGGATTCCTTTTCATTTACGTCACAGGCATTTTCACAAAGTGTGTGTCTGTAGTCTCCATCGCTACTGGGGCCACACAAACAGTGTGGTACAGCAGCAAGGCTGCCAGAAATCTCTGACAAACCACACAGTGACTATCCGATTCCTCTCCATCCCATAATCATAGGTTGGAGTTCCAAAGAACACAGTCCTTTCATCCCTACGTATCATTTCTTCTTCATCCCACTACTTGTTTCTTGAGTATGTGTGGTTAAGAGTCTTGATTCACTCATTGTTCTACAACATAATGTCCTTCTTTTTTTAAATCTGATAAAAAAAAAAAAAGATCTAATTGGGTTTATTTCTGTGTCATTACCACCATCCCAACTACATAATTCCTCTTTTCAGGTTACTGTACTAAGCAAATGTCATCCCAGCAGTACATATTTTGTGCTTTTGATCATCCTCCAGGTTGTTTAATTTCTATTGTATGTCTTGTTTCTCTGACTCAAATATTGTGATAAAGTCAGCTTTATTTAGAAATTAAATTTAGGATACATTAGAGATATTGAATACCTGAACAATGTGTGTGTTTGTCTCAGTTTAATAGCCATCACCGGTCACCACTGCTGTTAACTGATAGGAGCAGGCTTTCAGGCTCTTCCTGTGTGTGTGCTGTGACTTGTAGGTGTCCTCATTCGACATATTTTTCAACGTCTCAATGGAGACACTTGTCTGTATTAGGCCACTGAATGAGAGAGAGAGAGACAGAGAGAGAGAGAGGAGGCAGGGGTGAGGTTGGGGCTGGGGCACCTCCCTGTGACCTACAAAAAGAATTATGACTACAGCAGGTGGATTCTGGTTCAAGTACAATGGGAACTTGAAGGAGAGGAACAAACAATTCAAGCAACGAACTCAAACTCTTGTAAGTGATGTGGCTGATGCCGGTATCCATGATGTAGAGTGGAAAATATTGGCCAAGTTGGAGAAACTCAAGACGGGAAAATCAAGAAGGACACAACCAGTCCGAAAACGATCGCAGACAAAGCTGGAAACCGTCAACGCCGAAGAACCTCCGTGGCTGAGGATTGTATGAATGGTGTAGGTGTTTACAAAGGAGCTGATTCAGCCAACGCCCCTAGCCAATTTGCAAAGGGAGAGCCCACTGACGCCTAACAACCACCCCAAGAACCCCCCATGGCCACATCGAGGTCCCCTATTGTTCGATCTGTGGATCACTCAGTGAAAGATGCAATCGTTAGACAAGCATGGAGCCAAAGACGCTCAAAGTGGCGGTGGAGTCCGGCGAGAAAGACCTACCTTACACTCTCCCGACAGCTTTCTTGGATAGAGTTCGGTGACCTCAGCCCACGCCCAGTATCTCTCAACTCCGCGTTTTACCGCGGTCACTCTCCTCCTCACCAGGCAACACCGGGAACTGGTTTGTGTTTGGCGTTGAAATAAATGACCAACAATAACTAGTTCCAAAATGCATTTTATAACTTTGCTTCTTGCATTTCTGTATTCCATCTGTATATTTACATTTAATCAGACATAAAACTGACCGACAAAAAAAACCAAACAAACACAGAGACAACTACTGCCTGACTCAGGTGGAGTCTGACTCAGCCAGCTGTAATTGGGACTTAATTGAAATTATGACCTCAAATCTGTATAAGCACATCTAAGTACTGAGCTCAAACTCAGACAAATGTGTAATTATATGTAGCAGAGTTTATCGGCAGCCCCTTATAATCTTTACTACATGTGGCTCTGAAATATCTACTTGATACACGCACACACACATATATATATACTACGTACAGTATATATGATAATAAGAGAAACGCTTTGCACTGACTAGGCATCATTTTTCTCAGTCTCTCATTGGCTGGTCTTCCCGTCATTCAATGTCCTGTATTCTTACACAGCAGCACTCAACTACATGCATCCACCTGCCTGAAGAAAATCCTATACCTATATTTTTACTCCTCTCTTGCCCTCCTTGCTCTTTTTCCTTAGAAGTTCCTGAAGATCTCTTTTTTCTCTCTCCAGTCCATAGGTGGCGCTCTCTTCTTGTTGTGGTTGGCGAGGAAATTCTCCTTAGCCTCAGCAGCTGTAGGACTGAGTCGTATGCCACTTTCCATGAAGGGGTCACGCGGGTCAGGGGAGACGCGCCTGTCGTCCTCGTCGGGGACCTTCGGTACGCACAAACATACACGTTTACATGTGTATTCCTCCCACACAAACACACACACACACACACTCACAACCATGTCTATAGGACTAAGTGCCGCCTTGTATATGTGAAGAAAGAACCAGAATGTAGGTTTCGTCCACATTTACTCCAGAATTTTTATATTTTAATAAGTTTAATAAGTTTAATTTGAAATAAATAAATGAGAGTAAAGTAGAGCACGCTGTCAACGTAAACACACTCCTCCTCTCTCACCTGAATGCTCATGTCTGAGCTGCTGAACTCTGATTGGGTGGTGGAGCTTCTGGAGGACTGGGATGCTGAACTCCCATTGGTCCTTGACTTTGGAGACACATTAGCACTTGGGGGATCTGTCAGTGCGATGTTGATGATTGGGGGGTCCGTGGCAGAGACTTTGTTGATAGGACTGGTGTGTGGGATGTTCTCTGTGACGCATTCATCCACGTAGACTTCTGTGAGGGTACAATCAACAGAGAGAACAACATGAACCATTTGGACAGAAGAGTAAAGACGCCGTGTGCGTGTGTGTGTACGTACGCTCTTTTACCATTTACATGAATGGCTGTGGGTGTGACCCCAAGTCTCTGGAAGACTTGATCAGTCTTGTGATCGACCACTAGAAGGCTCACTTCCTCCCGTCCTGATCGAATTAGTTCCACCACCTGCGAGTGTTTCAGACCTTCTATGTTGACCCCATTCACCTGAGACAGAGACGAGGAGACACATTCAGGGTATAGAGAGATGCTAGAGACAGGGAAGATTCGCTGCATTAACACAACACAACCAACAGGGAGCCGAACACAGAACCTAGGTAGAATTGATTTCAGCAGAGGTGAATCGATTTGCGTAGATGTTGTGCAATTTGCATAATTTTCTTAGCATCCTTCCTTCCTTCATCTCCCAAAAACTCAAAGTCCATTCCAGCTAATCCGATCTGATCCTCTCAAATCCTCTCATGGGGGAATCGGTTTATTTTGACAGCGTTGTCTTTTTACTGTTTCCCACCTTTTATGGATCATAAAGTCCAACACTTGTGTATACCTCAACGATCCTGTCTCCAGGCTGGATGTCTACACTTTGAGCAACTGAGCCAGCATCCACAGAGCGTATAAACTGTCCACCCCGTGCCTTATCGCTGTACAGGTTGAAGCCAAAGCCATTCTCCCCCTTCACAAGGTGACACAGACGAGGAAGGAGCCGAGCTGCTGGCTCTGCTGGCTCTGCTGGCTCTGCTGGCTCCGGCGACGGCTCCTCACGTAACTATACAAGGAGAAAAAATACATGTCCAGGATTATCAGGAAGAAGAAGCATTTAAATGATGTCAGTAGGAGGAAACGTCGAGGTGGATGAGCGTTTGGAATCATAGTCCAGTCAGCTGTTTCAGTTAGTGCATATATATATAGAACATTAAGTTAGGAATTCAAAGAAAAATGTATTAAATAACAAAGGACTTTATCAATTCATGACTGTTTCTAGATGACATTTAGTACATTTCAGGTGCCGTGTCTCATTTATGACTGGAGTATGAGTGATGCTCATCTATCAGTCAATCAGTACAAGGATTATGACACTAGTACATCTCAGTTATCTACAAAAACACAAATGTGACCTTTTATCATTTTTATATTACAAAAATCATACTCAAATCTCCCAAAACACACAACATTAGCGTCTACTATTATAAACTATGGTTTTGATGCTTATTTCTGTAAAGCCCATGGGGTTTGGAGGTTTATGGTAAATGGACTGCATTTCTATAGCACTTTTCTACAGTAACTATAGATAGATGTATAAATTACAGATATACAATATGTATATAAATACTTTAATTAAATAATAATTTATTATAAACTTAATATGTAATACAATTTTTTTTATATATATATATATATATATATATGCTCACTTTTTTTGATGCAGCTGTAATATGAGCAGGTGAATTGGATGTGGATTGCTTGGACCGCCTAAGTGGTTGGACCGCCTAAGTGGATTTGGCTCAGACATGTTAACACACATCCTAAGCCTAACAACCACTGACGACATTTGACACATGGCATGACTCAATAACGTCACCTGGCCTGCACTGTGACCTGCAACATGCTGGCTGTGCACTGTGTACCAGGTCCACACATCGCTGACATCAGTGTGACTGCACTTTCATCTGGATGCACACTATGAGGGCGCAATGACCTGAGGGCTTTCAGACAGACAGATCTTTGTGTACTAACTGCTGCATCAACAGAAAAACTCACATGCACACACATACTGGTGAGATGGATAGCGAGTATATGTGTGAGTGTGTGTGTGTGTGTTGTAATTGAGTAATTGATAAATATGTGAGGTGCAAGCTGTAGAAATGGAACAGAACATCTCGGTGATGGACTGTCTCCAGTTGAGGTTTTTTTCTTTTTTTAAGTGATTTCCTTATACACACAAGCACACACACGGAACACGATTAACTGATAAAAAAAACTGGACACTTTGAGGACAGAAACAGAATTTTGGTGTTCTGACATTCAGGTAATATTACCTCATTCAGGTACATTAAAGTGTTAAATATGTGTGCATACTTGCGTGTGAATGAAACGCATGAGGGTAAGCCAGACTTTTACGTGACAGCAGTCATCTTTTGTTACATAAAGTCATATGGGCATCTGCCACCAGATTATCGGGGAACATGGCCGTCTGTATTTACATGCTGAATGATGCCAATGCCAATTTGGAGAGGAAAGGTGCATAAATGAGGAAAAAGACTGCGCGTGTGTGTTTATACGATCTTGAGTATCATTCTATGGTTATTAATTTTACTGTAGCTGGTTTTCGTGAGGTGTTGTATTCCATTTAATTGTAGTTGTTACCTTTGAGACAGAGCTTTGATGGTTGGCACAGGGCGGGCCTGTATTTACTCTGTCTTCTGCTAAACAGATGCTAGTCTGACGTCTGATCCAGTGTGTTTGGAGCCAAAACACTAGGCTCCATCACTGACAGATCCCTGTTGTTTCAGCGGCCGAGTGGACACTGGAAATGTTAATGTTATGTCAGACTTTGCTAGAATTTTAATGGATGTGGGTGTGTATTTTGTGTCTATATTGACAAAGTTTTTTAACAAACCAAATCACATTTCTCACCCCGATGGAAGAGCCAACTCAGAGCCCAGCAGTAAAGTCCCTGAGAGTGAGGCGGTGTGTTTGTGTGATTCCACACTCAAAACAGAACAAAACAAACACACATCCATTCCAAGTGATTGATTTGGCAAAATTTACCATCAAAACTTTCCACGCAAAAAAACTCAATGACTGCATTCATTTTAAAATACGCTCAACCAAAAGAAAAGCAGACTAGTCGAATGATACAATCTGAACTGATGTTCGACAGGAGGATGCACCGATTGTCTGCCCCAAGCCCATAACCCATTTCCCCCAACAAATGTGTGAGAAAGTGTGAATTAGAGGCAAACATTGTAAATCACTTTGAGTTGTCTCCAGACTAGAATAGCACTATAGACATGCAGTTCATTTATCATGTAGTAATGTAGCGTAGCATAGACGTAAAAGATTGTTATGTTTGTCCACTCAATGCACCAAAAATGCATGAACAAATGTCTGACGAGTTGAACTTCATCTCCCTCTCTTATTACCATGCGGAACATAAGGCGGCCCAAACAAAAGGATGCTGGATCGACCACATCTAACTTTATCAGGCACCTGAAAATGCACGCGGATAGGTCGGTCACTTGGTAATGTGAAAATTAACATTAGCACGTTAACTTTATAGGAAAGCTTTCATTGTCTGTTTTTTTTTTCCATAGTGCATTTCAATATCCTGTTTCATGTGATCATATATCAACAACTATGAATGCTGATAGTGTTTGCTGATAGATAAAAGAGCGATAACACCACAGTGCATGCTTTGACTTCCTTAAATACAGCTAGGCAATGCTGTACACAGACCGATATCAGATGACAGAACGCTCATCACGAACATCACGTGAAACTTGCAAAAAATGACTTTTGAACATTTCTGCTGGATACGAGGATTTTTTAAGCTATAACCATAACGCCCCAAGAAGTTTTAGAAAAAAATCAAAATATCAAAAACATCTAGTTTGGCATGTGGCTTTCTGTATGGGTGCATAGACCCAATCCAGCTGAAATGGATTTTTTTTATTACATTTTATACTGTTTTTAATATATCATACAGTTAAATCTCACGGTTCAAAAGGTAGAAACCATAAACTAATAATGGTTATTATAGCACCACCACTAGGCTGAGTGGTGAGTGGTGAGTGTAATGGATTCTTGCCCGGATTGCGTCAAACCTGTCCATGAGGTTTAAATAAACTCTGTCAATAACTTTTTCAGAGATCCTCCTAACAGACACAGACAAACAAACAGACGGGCGCACGACTGAAACCTTTGTTGAACGAGGACGTGCGAATCACGACTGAATCCAGTCCCAGCCAAGTTGTTAATTCTTGGTTGGTCCTCCTATAGGTGTCATTAATTTCAGCGTCTGGACTCCTACTGGTGGTGAATATACCATGAAAATAATCACATGCTATATTTACAAGGGTACCTGTGTGACGTAATGAAATCCAATGTGACTGCCTTGTAAAAAAAAATTTCTTCTCTCATAGTCTACAGTATGTTTAGTTCACACAGTCAGCGAGATTATGATTCAGTGTTGTGTTCATTTTTGGCTGTTTTGGTAATTACATATTATACCTAATTAGAGCCAAATGAACACCTCTCTGACAAGATGTCCAAGAAGAAATAATAAGTGTAGTGTGTGTACAAAAGGTGCGATTTATAGCAGGGTACTCTGCTGCATTAGACTATAGTATGTCCACGATGCAATGGTATCTCTGTGTGTATACTTTAAATATACATAAAAGGCCTGTATCAGTGTAGTGAACTTGTTATCTGGTCATTTCTGAGATCACAGGAAACAAAATCTGTCCCCTCTCTGTGGATGGACAACACAGGTGCTATTTGAAAGCCCTTACCTCAGCGTTTGTTTTTGAACTGGCTGTCATGGAGGATTGCTTGTCTTTGCCATGGTCGACCGTGACAGCAGGTGATTCTGGGATTTCGGATTTGGGTGAGAGTGCCCCGTCCACTCTGAGTATGGGAGAGACAGAGGGAGTAGACCTGGGTGAGGGCCGTGGGGATAGGTTTCCCATCTCAATGGCTATGTCCTCGGTGCAGGCCAAGCCATGGCTCTGGAGATGTGCATCCGTGTCTCTGTCCACCACCAACAGCCTGGTCCGGTGTTCATTAGTGCAGATACGGTTCACCACCTTTATAAAGGAGAGAGAGAGAGAGGGAGAGAGAGAGAGAGAGAGAGAGAGAGAGAGAGAGAGAGAGAGAC
>OMNV01007714.1:77916-101457 GCA_900303265.1 Brotula barbata | reverse complement strand
TTTTTTTTTTTTTTGGGTGACGTTGTTACCTTGGTAACCATTCCTCGAGCAATCGGCGGGTTTCCTCCGGGCTCTTGGTTGACTTCCTGAGCCAGCCCAGCCTGTTAGCGATACGATGCACATGGGTGTCTACACCTACACAAACCACACAAACATATATTCTTTACTCCTCTGTCTGATTCTTACGTGTTTTCTGTTAATTGCTCCCTCACAGAGTTCTATGTGGATGAATCGGTCACAGAAAGCATCCCATCCACCAGTCCTATCAACAAAGTTGCTTCCACAGACTCACCAATCATCAACACAACATCACGCTGACTGAGTGTCCAAGTACCAGAGAAAGTGTGTGTATTTACACCGACACTGCTATAATGACTCTAACTCTGTGATGATTGCAGTCTCTTGTTGACGCCACACAAGTGAAGGATCGAGTCATTTCTCTTGTAATCTTTAAAGCTGTGATCAGAGATAGCTTGTATTGATTGGATTGTATTTGATGAGATGCTTTGTTTGGATAAATTCTCCCACCTATGCCAGACACTTGGTCCCAGCCGATGTCCATAGCCAGGTGGGCCATCTTTGGTCCAACACCTGGCAGGCGAACCAGCCCCTCCACACTGTCTGGAATGTCACCTCCAAACTCCTTCTGCAGCATGGACGAGGTCTGCTTCAGATACTTTACCTTGGTCTAGAACATGGAGGTGCTTCATTACATAACTGAACTTTATTGCATTTCAGTGATGACCTGAAAGTAAGAGAGAGAGAATGAGCTTTTTGTGTTACCCTCCAGAAGCCTACGGGATAGATGAGTTTTCCCAGTGTTTCATCATCAGTAGCAAGTATATTCTCTACAGTGCAGCCATGAGCTCGTAGCTTCTGCATAGCTCCGGCTGTCACCTGGTCCTTGGTCTGACTGGATAGCATCAATGACACCAACACCTGGAAACGTCTCACCTGTGCAGAGATACAGAACAACAGGGCAGATAAGATGGATTAAGCCTGTCTGATGGACTCACTGTGTCGGAGCTCCACCTACGTGTGCAGGAGCCTCTGTGTCATAGCATCTCCCGGCACCCATGTAATCAACAGGCGCATCACGTCTGCTCCTCATTTCAAGTATGTATCCTAATTGTTTCTTCCAATCTGGAGGCTCCCAGTGCTTCATCTTCACGGGTGAAACATCTTCATCTTCATCATTGTCATATTCCACTTTGATTTGTTTCCTCCTGCGGCTGTTAGACGCCAAGGGCAGAGTGTCTGTTTCTTTTTTAGGCAGCTTGGTGGTCTGTGAGTGGAGTTCAGGGTTATAACCTGAATTAACAGAAAACAGATTGTGAAGGTAGGAAACACATAACATAACAAAGTGTATGTAATTATATGTAAATGCACAATATGTTTTCAGTCGTGTCTGTCTGTCCGTTAGCAGGATTTCTAAAAAGTATATTGACTGATTCCAAAGACACGTGCCGGACAGATGGAGAAGATCTAGAGAGATCCCATTATATTTTGGTACCGGATGGCGCAGTCTGGAGGGACGGGTGGTCTCAGTCTCATCAGTAAGATGATAACTTACATCACAGATAAGAGTTATACTTGATGTTCTGCCTTGGTGGAGGTATAGGCTCTGTTTGTCGTCTAGTATTAGTAACCCCTTCGTTAACTCAAGTAACCCCTGCTACAACGCAGTACCTCACACAACCCTAGTATTCCCTCTTGCAACCTCACGATGCCCCTTTTCCACCGTTGCAACCACCTTTTCCAGCCCAATAATCTTAATGACCTTATACCCGGGTAACGTACGATTTACCTGCTGATGGTGGGACCGAGGAGGGTTCTGGCTGGGAGACACTCGCCTCCTCCTTCTCCACTTTCACCTCCACGTTTCTGGGTTTCCTGCTGAGTTTGGATCGCTGAACAGTTTTACTACCACTCCGAGTGACAACGGAGCTGCTCTGGTTCAAAGTAGAAGCCATGTTGAAGCACACAGTATCATAACAAAACAACTTAAGGCTAACCCGAAGCATGACTGAAGTACGTTTCGCATTCGCTGTAACTACGCCACGTGGATCACGTCCGGTTGTTACTAAACTTATTAACACATGTAACACCAGCAAAAATCCACTGTTAGGCAAACAAACAGCTCAGGGTTACTTAATAGAATTTGACGTTTTACACTACTAGGCCATTGCTAATTGAGAACCCCATAGAAAGGACATAAATTTCTCAAATTCTGAGCCTCTTAAAATACATTACAGTAACCATTACATTTTAAGATACGGTATTTTATATTTCCATTAATGTGTCTTTTATTCTAGACATGTTAGGTTTCAACTATCTAACTATCTATTAATTTTTCTGTCAGTACTCAATTATTTATTATTATTATTACTTGTTATTTGTACATTAAAATCTTTGATCTTTACTTATACATAGCGCCTCTCATACATTTAATGCACGTCAAAATGCTTTAAATTTTTGATTAAATTAAGCAAAAAAACAAACATGACAGCGGAGGTGGAGATTGAGAGAATAATGTATTCTTTAAGATGGGATTCATAAAATATCTAAATGAAATATTAAACATCCCGATAAAAATCAATTCAAAACACAAAAAGCTTGAAGGGGAAAAAAGTAAAAGTAAAAATTTTCTATACATAAATATTGACAGGAGGACGCGTCAGTCGTTGATACAAACGAAGAACAAACTTCAACATGCTGACGATGTGTGGCTAGCTTGCTAGCTAAAGACGCACAAGTGGTGACGATACACCGCGGTGCTTCCGCATTTAAATTATGTCTGAGAACTCTTTTTAGAAGAAAAAAAAGAAAAAAAAGAGCAGCTCTCGTGGTGATTTGCAAACAACAACATAAAAAAATAACAAAGTGGTTTAGCGAAATAGCTGTTGGAGAACTTCATTTCCCATGATTCAGTGAGGCAAACGTGTTTTTATAGGAAGTAGCTCGGCAGTGCATAAGCGCGTCATCCGGTTGAGAGTTGCAAGAGGACTGGTCTTGGTAAAAAAGGAGCTCACAGAGGCAGACAGGAGTTCATATCAACGCACAAAGCCGAGCGGTCCTGCTGCGATTTATGGAACTTACTGTATCCGAATGACACCGAAACTGAGCCAATTTCTATAAGGTGAGGGGAAGAGGAGGCGTTACCTTTATTTATTTTTTGAAGGATTTTGCCATAGAGGAATGCTAGCCAATGATAGGGAACGTAAAACCTAGCTAACGGTGCAAGGAGTGACATTGTGCTTTTCTCCACGTTTGCCCTGTTCATGTTGTTAAACGTTCACAAACAGCAGCTGCAGTTTTGTTCCCAGGCTACCTTGCTGCGGCGTGGTTGTTGATGTTGAGCAGAAACAGACAAGTCGTTGTCTGCTCCCCTCCCCTTTCGTTCGGTCTCTGTCAAGTCCACATGACAGCAGAATCTTCGAAAATTAACGGGCTGTGATTACTAGTTTCGCTGCTCACGCCTTCTTGTGTTGATTTCTGTCTTTCTCGTGTTCAAGCTGCAGGCAATTAGCTAATGATCACACTCAAGACAAGCTTCAGTCAATTAGCCAATGATCACACTCAAGTAATGCGAATATTTGTTTATAGTAAATTATGTCAACTAGTTTAGTCATAGATTACAAGCATGTGCAAACTGAAATGTTCAAAACCATAGTTTGCATATCCTGTACAGGGTCATGGGTTATCTCCTATAACAACATGTACATTTGGAGTGAGAAAACTTGTAAAGTTATTACAGATAGCTCTGATCTACCTGATGTGAGTAGAACCACTGAGCCTAAACGCTTGGATTACTTTCCACCTGCTTTGTTTACATGATATACTGTACTATCATATACTATTAGCTAAAAACTCAAATAAACGGGCAAAAATGCCACCATATAACTAACTGTAAACTCATGTAAACTGTAAGGAATCAACTTATAACTAATGAATCAATGGAAATGAATTCCTTTTAGAGCTCAACACATACAGACTGGTAACAATAACATTAACGAAGTGAGATTCAACAACCAAGTTCTGAAACTGCAATGTCAAGCTTCCTCAAACAGTAGGTTTCGGTTCTTGAGTTGTAATGATCATCCTATGTTTGACCTTGCTAAATTTAAACAGCATATATGCGTGTTTCTGCTTTTTTTTCAGGCAGCCATCAATCCCAGCCGTTTGACCATGAATAAACAACCAAGCAAGGAAAGTCTTAGGGACAAGGTGAAAGGGATCTTTGGGTTAGGACCCCCACGTCCACCAAGCAAGCAGGGTGACGCCAAACCATCAGAGTTTATCATTACCACTGACATCATCAAGGTACGCATTGAGAGATTGGAAAGACTACCTGATCACTCGTGCTCATAAAATGTACACCCAGAAAGTTATTGTTGAAGCCACAGCTGGTGTATGGTCTCCCCCATTTTTCTTGAAGCTTGGATCAGCTTGTGTCTTATTTTCATGAATTGCATTTCCCTTCCTTGTTTTTCAGGAGCTCCACCCAGAGTGTGGTCTGAGCAATCGTATTCGGACAATGAACCACATCTGTGATCTTGCCAAAACAAAAAAATTTGAGGAAGTATGCCTGATGCTGTTTTGATATTTTGTAATACTGCAATACAGTCAAATGTGTTGTGTTAACTTCTGTGTATACAACCTTGTGTATGTGTCGCCAGCATGCAGTAGAGGCAGTATGGAAAGCTGTGGAAGACATGCTGACTCCAGAGCAGCCGCCAGAGGCCAGACACGCTGTCCTTCAGCTACTTAGAGCTATTATACAGGGGCAGGTAATAAAAAAACCTCATCACACACACCCACACCTAAGTATATATTCATGGTGTTGTGTGTATGTTTATTGACTGTTGGGATTGTATGTACATGTGTATTCTTATGTGAAGGGTGAGCGGCTAGGCCCTCTGAGAGCCTACTTCTTCAATGTGATCAGAGACTACCAGCCATGCAATGAGGACCTCTCTGATCGGCTGGAAGTGTTTAAGGCCTTGACAGAGAACGGCAAAGACATCACCTACCTGGAAGAGGACATAGGTAAAGCTCCATTCAAAATTTCATTCCAGGGAACTCATTTACAAAGCTCTAAGTTGAGTCAAAGACTAAAACATTATGTACTGTGAAACCTGTAAATGGTGTATGACAACAAAAAAAAATTATTTAGTTATTTATTAATTTCCTCTTAAAATACAACCAATTTGACAAAGTTTGCACGTAAAAAAAATCACACCCTGCCCAGTGCACTTCCGTAATTTACCATAAACGGTCTATGCAAATGTATCAATGCTTAGCTATGGGATAAGAAATCTAGTTGATTGAGAGAATGTTACTGTCACTGTTAATGCAGTCAAGTCAGCAAATATGAGTGTGATTGAAATTAAGAAATGGCCCAACCTCGAGGTGGATGCCAAGAAAAGGATGACCGAAAGATTATGACAACTGGAGATATCAGAGGGCTCAGTGGAGTGGAGTGGAGCATAACCAAGGCAGTCTGTCAGTTATCAATCAGAGATGTAAATGTAATGTAATGTCTCTGGGAGCAGACAATTTATCTGTTCACAGCACCTCTACACACCCTTGGTACCAGCGTATATGGGCCTACATGTTGTAATCAAAATAATAAAGGTGTACCTTTTGAATTACAAATTAAATCAATGTCTAGAAAGTGGTGTATGCACATATAAATAGAAATTTCTATCTTGTCTTATTCCTCCCCCAGCTCGTTTTGTCCTCCTGTGGATGGACATCGGTCTCACCTCTGACTTTCTCCACGTTCTTGTGAATCTGGTCAAGTTCAACAGCTGCTACCTGGACCAAAATGTTTCCATCATGGTCCAGTAAGGCAAACAGACAAACCGGCAAATAATTTTCTTTTAATTTTTCTCACTTTGACCTTTCTTACACGTTCTATTGTTTCCATTGCAGGAACATATGTCTGCTGTGCAATCGAACTATATCTTCAACTGACATTGAGGTAGGTGTTGCTGTAATTGCAGTTGAATTAAACAGGTCATTTAGTTCTGTTGCTCTTTCGATTGTTCCTATGAGGTCACATGGAATGAAAATGTACCAAGGCCACAAATCACCAGGCTACCATCTAATCTCTGCTTGATTCACAGCAGTAACAAGTTTGCAATTGTTGATGACTAAAATGGAAATAACACCTTTTCTCTGCCCAAGTATCTCCTCATCAGCATTCAGCAAACTGTTTTGTAATTGTCAATGCTGACTCCTCATGACTTAGCTCATGAATATTGGTATTGTTCACTGAAAACAGCAACTGGACTGAGCTGAGAGAACCTGCAGCTACTGTGGCATGAGATGGTCAAGTATTACAGAAATAGTAACAACAAACAAATTGTAAGATTTAAAATCTTATAGTCAAAAACTATTACAGATATTGTTTTACTTTTCTAATCTGGACAGTCCAAGGTCCTCTTATACATCATCTCCATAAACTGGGACATCAAAACAAAACAAAGCAAAACAAAACATATTCACAGTAAAGTTTAACAATTATTCCATCCGTAAGTGATGCAAAACTTGCAGCGAATCAAGGTCTCCATTGTGCTTACCGTATGGAAGTATATTTTGACCTTATTTCTGGTTGGTTTTATTTGTTGCATTTATATTTGTAGGTATAGCTCCGCTAAGCAAACCTGATGCCAACCTCCAGCCAGCTTAGGAAACGGTCTCAATTTGTCTTGGTGTGTCATTAATATTCATTAACACAGCTTAGTGACTGTTTCTCTTCAGATTTTGAAATGTGAAATTTAATCGTTCAAGATTTCCGTAGTTTCATCCAAACATTTCAAAATTGCACTTGTATTATTTTTGCTTCTTATTTTTGTTGTTAGTTTTCTTTGAACTGGACCGAAGTCTCAGGTAAACTTGGATTGTATGTGTTAATATTACATGTTAAATAATGTGTATGTGTTTGTATGTGTGTGTGTGGCACGCTCTGTGGTTCCAGGTGGCCCTTCAAGTACTGGATGCCGTGGTGTGTTACAATTGCCTGCCCTCAGACTCTCTGACAGTCTTCATCATCACACTCTGTCGCACAGTCAATGTCAAGGAGTTCTGTGAGTCATGCTGGAAGGTGAGATAACATGTATATGACGGACTTATTGGTATTTGTAGTGTTCATGCCCATCTGGTCCCAGTTGACGTGGGCATATTCAGTGAGACAACTCACCAAAATGTACTGGGCTTTACTGTTACTACTGTCACCAACATCCTGAGTGCTGCACACTGGGGATAGCGATGGACAATGTGTAGTGATGGAAACAGAGTAGATACATGCACATTAGCGTGAGATTATCAGTTGATCAGAGTTAGGACACTAACCATGTCTCCAAGATTACTGGCCGGTGCACCCACTAATATCAACATTGAGGTAAACACTTTTACTGCACTATTTCTTCATAATTTGATGCATAAATCACTCAGATGACGCAGTTTTTTTTGGGAAATCACATAATCATTGATGGTCCTCTTCATTGTGCTCCTCTGCCTCTCCAGTTGATGAGGAAGGTCTTGGGGACGCACCTTGGCCACAGTGCTATTTACACCATGTGCCGCATAATGGAAGAAAGGTATTATCACTGGATTATGCTTACTTGTGGGACTTTGGTATCTTTAATGAAGGTGCTCTTTGTGTGGTATGTGTGTGTTTGTGTCTCTAACCTGCTGCAATCTCCACCAGAGTATATATGGAGGATGCACCATTGCTGAGAGGTGCTGTGTTCTTTGTTGGAATGGCGCTGTGGGGTGCACACAGACTCCCTGCCCTCAAAAACACACCCACACTGGTTCTTCCATCTTTCTACAAGGTAACACACACACACACACACAAACAGTTGGAAGTGGATATTGCTATTTTGTGACTACCATGACAAATAATAGATTATTTTGTATAGCTAAAATAAGGCGAAAATCCCTATTTCCACTTGCTTTGGCAATATAAGACTTTACACATAATAAAATTGCACCATCCTTCAAACATTGTGTATGTATTTACAGGCTTGTTGGTTTGACCAATCATTAATAATCGGGCACAGAGATGACAAATGATTATATTCCTGTGTCATTACACTCTAATTATGCTTGGTACTGTTTATCCAGACGTTCTGAATAATTCTTTCTGTTCCATCTATGGTTTTAAGCACGTACAGCCAAGTTTGATTAAATCGTGAGTAAATGATCCATGAGAAAAGACTGAAAAGATGCAAGATGACAATAACAGAATACCTCAAAAGCATGAATAAAAGTCATTTAAAAAATAACTACTTTACAGAATCATGCAATATAATTAAGTCTTACTCAATTGTTATTTGTTAACTGGTGCACTAGTGTTCCATTATAGATGAGTTGTAAACTACATTAAAGTGGGTTATTGAGCTGCTATATATGTAAGACCTATACTTTATACTCCTACCTCTTGACATGTGAACTCTTTATTAGATGTTGTACCGTATGCTGCAAATACAGGCAAAAGAGGTGCAGTGCCTTTTAGAATGTGTGCATGATTAGATCACAACTTGCAATTCCATTAAAGTGACTAAACAGATGATTTGTTTTATATATCATATTTATTGATCACCAGCACATTCATGCAACACAGTAGTTGCGATCACTGTTTGTTGTTTGTTGTCTGCTGTGTAGGCCATGTCCTGTGCCAATGAAGTGGTTTCGTATGAAATCGTCCTGTCAATCACCAGACTCATCAAGAAATATGGAAAAGAGCTGCAAGTCGTCACATGGGACATTCTACTGGGCATCATAGAGAGGCTGCTGCAGCAGATTCAGGTACACACTCTCAAACATGCGCGCACACAGAATAAAATACTTGCTGACATTTGACCGAGTGTCTGTCTCCTTTCTCCTCACAGACAATAGGCAGTGCAGAGTTGAAGGTTATTGTCTATGAGCTGTTGACCACAGTAGAAGAGTTGTATGAGCAGAACGGTTACCATGGTTCCACAGAGAAGTTCTTCAGTCTGGTGGAAAAATGTGCTGACAAGAGACCTGTTAGTTCTTTTTTTATAACATCTTTTCTAGTCAGAGACTGTCTTTTTTTCCTTTTGTAATCTAAATCATCTGTGTGTGTGTTTGTGTGTGTGAAACAGGAGGCATCAGTGCTTACCCTGATCTCATACAGGGCCCAGTCCATCCAACCAGCTAAGGATGGCTGGATTCAGAGCCTTCACCGCCTCATGGAGAAATTCTTCAGGTAGGACACACATTATTTGTTGCTGCCTAAAGCCACAGTCTTTGCAATTTTCACAATCCTAATCTCAATCTTTGTCACTTTTTTCACTTCCTTTCCAACATTTCCTGGCCCCATCTGTAATCTTCATGTCTTGATATTGAAGGAATGAGATTCGCAGTGTGATAAGGATCAAAGTGCTTCACATTCTATCCTTTGTTCTCAGTACCAACCGACAGCTGTATGAGGTCTGTGCCACACATACTCGCACACACTCACTCACACTAATGTCACATATTTGCGTCCTTAGTAACTTTGATTGACTCATGTAGATATTTGAAAATTTGATGTTAAGTTTATGTATGCCTAAATTTTCTGGATTCACACTCATGTCACCATGTACAGGCCTGAGGAATGTTTCTATTGTTTGCCACTTTGATATTTCATTCCATTGCTCTGAATGAGCTTTATGTTTTTATTGCTGTCACACACTTACTTTATAATGGACTGTTATTCATTGGAGTGCTCATTGAATAACTTAATTTTTCGGTCTGTTTTGATCATTTCTTCGATGGATGATGTGAATCTGCTTTAGGATGAGTTGATCGAAATGGTGGTGATCCCCCTTCTCAGTGGAATAGCTGAAGACAGGGATCTAGCTGTAAGGAAACAAGCCACCCAGTTGCTGGTGGACCTTGCTGAGGGCTGTAACACACACCACTTTACCAGTCTACTGGACATCATAGAACGGGTACTAAGAAGTGCACACCTTTCATGATTATTAGAGTTGCAATGTCTTCAGATGATCATGTCTTTACGACTGTGGAGGATTTGTTAGAACAACCATGGATTGTTATGAAGTAATCCTTTAAGACAAATTATTCTTTGTGTAGGTGGCCAGCCGCTCTCTGGTGTGTTCGGGGCCCCTGGAAGTTTCTGAAAGAGACCCAACAGCAGAATCTCCAATGGAGGACATCAGGACTGCCATACTGGGCCTTCTGGAAATCCTTCAGGTAAATGGACACACACTCACAGGACTCACACACATATTTAAGGGATACATTCACAACAATTTTGAGCCTTTATTATATCATTTGCCAACAGTATTTTGCAATAACCACATTGTTGCAATTTTGCATTTGATGGGTTTACTGAATATACAGTAAATGGTTTGTAAGATCGTAGTGTGTGGAATCACAGGGAAAATCTGAATGTATTCTCCTGACACTTACTACCTGCCACACACCAATCCTGCCTCCACCTCTCCCCCCAGAGTAGTGATTGCCCTTGTGGTGACTTTTGATACTTTTCGGCACAAATGATCAAATCCTATTTCATCAGTAGGAGGAGCTAAAGAGACGTGATTTCACAGAGGAATCCATTTCTACATTCCCAGAAGGATTCTTATCGGAATGTATTCAGGATTTCAGCAAATAATAAGAAAACTTATACTGTACCTTTAAACAGAAATTGAAAGAAACTGTTAGTAAATGCAAAACAATATTTTCTGAGCTAAATAATGATAAATAAATATGTTTGAGTGAGACTAAGAGGTTTACAACTAAAACTTTTACAAGCAAAAAAATACAAATGACAAAAATTTTGTGCAGGGATTTTTGTTTTCACTATTTGTTTAAAAATAAGACCTAAAGTCAGTTGTGGTGAGGTAAGGTAATTATTGATGTTTTCAATATGTCCTAAATTTTATCACTGTGACTGTAAAGGCTTAGTTTTGTGAATCTGATAGAAGTAATTGAATCTTATAAATATACTGTATTGCTGGCTGATAAACCTGTACATCTTCTACTTATCTTTCCTCTGACAGAGCAAACTTTACAGCCTCCCAGCCAGCCATGCCAGCCGTGTCTATGAGTTGCTTATCAGCCACCTGCAGCTTCACTACAAGAACAAGTATTGTTCTGCTATTGCCTCCAGTATTAGACTACAGGTAGGAATTCTGTCTATATTTGTGTATCTGACTACATTTGTACAGTAAGCACTCCTACTCTTCTGTCTATGCTTAATTTTCCCTTTCTTTCTCTCTTGTAGGTATTTGATTTCTTCCTCACAATGCGAGCAGATTCTCTTCACCGTCTTGGAGTCCCCAACAAAGATGGCGCCATGAGGTTTAGTCCCTACTGCTACTGTGACACAGGGTGAGGACAACTGATGCTGAGGCTCTTCTGCAGGAGTTTTGCTTATTATAATTCAGAAATTATTGTTGTTTTCTCTTACTTCAGGGAGTCAGAGAAGCGTGTTAGTGAAAAGAAGCCAACGGGTTCAACCTCTCCTCCTGCTGGCAGCCCGGCTCCCTCCACAGCTCCTGCTCCCTCTACTTCCTCGATTCGGTCAGCCTGCCTGCCCTATGCACCCGCCTTCAACATCCTACTGCAGTGCCTAAAGATGGTATACAATGCTTCAATGTATTTTTTGCATGAAAACGCAATTAATCCTATTGTTGTGTCAAGTCACAGTGTTGATAAAAACAGAGTGGACACAATCACCGGTGACGATATACTGAAATACAGATTTATACTGTGAGAACATGTTAACTAACTGGGAGATGCTAAGTATTTCATCTCAGAATCATCTGAAAATATTTGTTTATTTGTTTAATTAAAAATCACCTTATTTGCTTTCACATAACGGTCAAGCATGAACTGAGATGTGAGCTGCAAACCGATGAATGTGTGGGGCGATGGGGCAGAGTATGGAAAGACTGAAATTTTTAGATCAGTGTTAGTCACTCTCTCTTTGTCTGGGTATGTGATGTGTTGATGTGTGGACTAAGAGGAGTGGATGCTCCAGAGATTGTATTTTCCTTGCAACTTTCTCTTGCATCCTGGATTTTTGGTGGGTGAGACCAAGACAGAACGGAAATTGCCAGTGATGGAAACAAGGATTCCATTTAAGGGTACTGTGATGGACCTATTGTGTTTAATTTTGTAATTCTCTTTTAGGAGACGGACTGGAAAGTTTTGAAGCTGGTTCTCGACAAACTGCCATGGATGCTGCAGTATAAAGTTTTGCTGCTCACGTCACTTTGCAGCTTGGACCATCTGTGCTCCACTCTCTGCTGCATGGTAGAATTTATACTGTACACACACAGGCAAACAAATTTGTATACATATGAATTTAACACCAAATGTCAGTGAGTCATATTTCTGTCATTTGTGTACAGGTGACTGATCGTCTGATCTCGGAACGTTTAAAGAAAACGCCAGATGGTTTTTCTCGTACAGATGTACAGTTGGCTGTGGTTCCTGTGCTGACTGCCATCACCTCCTATCACAACTACCTGGAGCAGGCCAGGCAGGTAAGAATCACAGTGTTCAGAAAGAAATTGTTGGACCGTCTGTGATTTGAAACCTGTATTACAATTTGTCATCAACTTGTCGCAATTCCTTCTGAGCCAAACAAAATCCAAAATTTGGGCAAAAGAGTGTTCAGGTAGGATGCACAAAAGGTGCTAAACAGGTTTAAGACCTGTCACTCAAAGCATGTCTTTTTTATGTTTTAAATATGACATTTTCATATTTGATTTTAAAAGATGATTTGTGGTTATCTGATTGAATGAATGAATTTAGTATATTTGGTCACAATATATACCATCATCTTTAAGATCTACATTGTAAAGCACTTCCACAGTGGCTGCTTGCTATACTCTTTGAGTCATTAAACTGCAATTTAATTACTTCATCACAGAGAGAACTGGTTCAGTGCCTGGAAACGGGCCTCATCTACCGCTGTGCCAAGCAGTGTGTGGTGGCCTTAACAATGTGCACGGTGGAGATGCCTGACATCATGATCAAGCTCCTTCCAGCTCTTATCGTCAAGCTAACTCACATCTCTGCAACTGTTGCCATGGCATCACCAATGCTGGAGTTCCTGTCCAGTGAGTCTAGAAACTTTCTTTTGAGTTTCTGCTTTTGATTAATGTCCACGTTCATTTAGAGAAGTCAAATACTCAGCTGCCTTTTCATTTCACTGCATAATGAAAAAACATTTTGTTACAGTGAGCACTAAATAACCAGGGGTTAATGTTTTTCCTCTATTGTTTCAAAGCTCTGGTGCGACTGCCACATCTGTACGCCAACTTTGTAGCTGAGCAGTATGTTAGTGTTTTTGCCATATCATTGCCTTACACTAACCCCTCCAAGTAAGTATCCAAAGATACAAGCATAAACACGTACACTGACAGAAAGATCAATTCTGACCTTTTTATTTTCCCTGCTGCTTTCAGGTTCAACCAGTACATCGTGTCTTTGGCCCACCATGTTATCGCAATGTGGTTCATACGCTGTAGACTCCCCTTCCGCAAGGACTTTGTTCAGTACATCACAAAGGTGTGTGTTGTGCTTTTGAATTTCTCCTTATATTTCTTAAAAAAAATAGATGTTCATGTCTTTGTCTTTACTTTATTTTATATCTTATTACAGGGTTTGCGTTCCAATGCCCTACTTCCATTTGATGATGGTCATGAGCAAAGTTCATTTCGTGCTCGAAGCACCAGCCTCAATGAAAGGCCCAAGGGGTAAAGCACACATCCACACAAAGCCACAAATACTCAACAGCACCATACACTCATTGATCATTGGGCCATTATTTTGTGAGAGGGTCGGGGCTACCAAAGGATCCTAGGATTCCGCATGACTCGTATTGTGGCATGATGTAATGGGTCTTCTAAGAATGCCATGGTGATCATTATTTCCTTATATTTGTCATTTAATGGATTTTTTTCACATTTATGACAGACACGACATGAACACATTCACACAAACACCCGTTAAAAAAATATAGAATCTAAATGTCTAGCCCTGCAATTAATTATAAAGATATAAAGATAATTATTTGATAACTTTTTTGGGATCAACTCTTAGTTGATGTTTAGCATTATTTCATTATATTTATGAGATGTTTGTGTTAATGTGTCCACCGCATAGTTGTTTTAGGACATGGAGATGGCACGGGGAAAGAGCTTCAGGATTTGGTCTCTTTTTCCCATTACTTCCTTTCCCATTCTTCAAATGTAAACAAATATAGGAAATAAAGAATGCACAGAAATACACAGTCTTTCACACAGAGGTTGAAGGAAGTTTTTCTCAGCAAGGCATCATTTACATTCGTCGATTCTTTGTCTCAATCCCATTAACAATCAATAAAAGCATCAAAATAGCTCTTAACATCCAAGTTAAGCAATATTTCAGTTCTTTCTGTTTCCAATATCCATCTTTATCTTAACCAGGTCAGGAGAACTAGGCAGAGTTTCTGTCATGTTAGAAATTAGTGGTTTCTTGGAACCAATATTTTTGACCCGCTTGTTGATTTCTCCTGTCAACCCCTTCCGTAAATATTACACTTAAATTTCTTTTTTTGCTTTTGGGGATTGAGTATTGATTTGTGTTAACTATCCATTGACAAATTTTCAGTATCTACTTGGCTCAGTCTGAGAACAGGCCGTGTCTCCTTACCTGTCCTTTGTTCCATGAACCAAACAAACTAATTTTGTGTTCCGCCATTAGTTCTCAAGTCGGGAGAACTCCGGTTATTGTCAAAAAGCCCAAGATGTCATAATAATCAAGCGCATGTCCCATGATGGCCCTTCATAGTAATGACTTTACTAATGTGAATTTCTTATGATCATCCAAATCTTCATCACTTTTAATATTGCATACTGTGTGCTCATTCAGCCGGTAATCTGTCCTTTTGCTGCTCATAGTTACCCGCTGGGTTGGAGTGCGGCATGTCAGACCTCATCACACTGAAAGCAGAATTTGTGACCCAAAGCTCTCTCTTTGTTTTCTTGTGCAGCCTCCGGCCACAAACTCTTGTTTCCTGGTTAAAAACGAAAATTTGCTTTCTTAAAGTAAGGTTAAGTGTCACGTTCAGATATGAACAATACAAGAGAAACTGAGGTGGTCTTTCATTGGCGCTCTCTAAATAAGATGTCAGGCATGCTGTGATCCAACCCTCTTTTTTAACCCAGCATTTCATTTTCAGTTTCATGTGTTATTGCTCTTGTGGTTGTGTTAGCATCCATTTGATCAGGCCTGTGCTGAGTTCATCCCTACTATTTTACTTCCTTTGTATGAATCCTCAGCTTCAATATGTACCTGCTGTGTGAAATAATGTTTATTTTGTTGCTCTCCTGAACACTTTGTGTGTGTATTTTACCTTCTTCTGTAGCTTGTCTTTTTTCCTTTAGTTGATGTTTACCCTTTTTTCTCCCCTCTTCTTATTACGCTCTTCTGTAATCTGATTCATTGTGTTCACTGCTGTTAATTATCACCTTGTTTTGTTCTTTCAATCTTCATTTGACCCCTCTCCTGCCGCCTGCGATTGGGTGCTACTTGGGTTGTGGTTTTGGGGGTTGGTTGTGTCATCGTGGATCCTTCCTTCATTCCCACTGGCCCTTCCTTTCTCCTGCAATATTTACCCTTTGACCATTGTGGCCCTAACCTTTGTACTCCCCCCCGTGTATCCCTTGGTCACCTGCTTATGTGGCTGTTGCTCTGCTGTCGGGGTGACGATTCCCGCTGTGTCCTGGTATGCCTCCACACACCACATTCCTCCAAACTCCCAAATCACCACATCACCGGTACGATGACCTGCCCCCTTACTGCACACCGCCATCGTGACCCCACCCCCCCCAACCGGGCCCATTTCCCTCACCCATCGATGTGGTATTCTTCACCGCCCAGTCTGCGGGCGGCAAAAGTGGCAAAGGCGGCAGCGGCGGTAGCCAATAGCAGCAGCTCTCCAGTTAAAGAGCTGAGGGACCTCTCAGCCATGGATGCTTTCCGCTCCCGCAGCATCAGTGTCTCCGAACACGCAGTCCGCAGGTTAGAGAAGAGCCGACCGGGTAATGAAAACAAACAACCACAACCAAAACACTTCTTGCTTCCTCCATGGGATGGTTAATGGGATATAGGGTCATTGTCATGCGGGTCCGTCGGGTGGGCATTGTGTGGTTTCTTGCTAGGGATAGTTGGATTTGGAGGGGGGTGCATGCCTGAGGAAGGTTTGGTGTTGACATTTTTACTTTGTTTTGGGCTGCAATCATACTTTTGTGTTTTGCATGTCGTGTTTACAGAAAACATCGTGGTCCATGTTGATGTTTTTACCCAAACACATTTTTTGCTTTATTTATTTATTTATTTATTTTCATTTGACATATATTATGATTGAATATGAATATGATTTTTTTTTTCCCCCTTCGTGGATGCTTTGCTGGTTTTGATTGATCTAACAAATGAATGGCAGGAGGGAAACACAACACATGTAGTCAAAGTGGTGGAATCTTCTGCTCACTGACAACTGCTTCAAACTACATCTCTCCCCCTTTTTTAGATTGGAGGCCACCTCTGCCTCCTCCTGCATTGATAGACATTAACATAACCATTTTATTTGCTTTCTTGTTTTTGTTGTTTGTTTTTTATTTCTTTGGTTTTATTTGCATTGTTTTGCTACACTCATAGACAGGATCTTTACATACAGTACTCAAATCGATGTTCAACACACACATTTCCCCCTCTACTTGCAATGCACACATTTAGACTCATCTCTCTGCTTCACTGACTCGAATAACGGCGTGAGTGATCTGTGGTCAAACATTGCAGATGTCAAATTTGGCCAGAATGTCTTTTGTGCTAATTCACTCCTGTCCAACTGGTGGCAGTAAGAGTCCAAAAATAGATCAAATGTAGGGTTCAGGAGTGTCATAAGTCATGAAAATCTTCATATTGGCTTTAATTCTAAAGGACAATACTCAACAGCTGCAATGTAGATCTACTTAGCTTGCTTTGGTATTGACTGCTAATTGGCTGCTGATCAAACTTTTCCCACAGCTGATTCTGTGTCTTGAATCTTGAACACTTCTGACATTTTGTATCTCCATAACCTCAGACAACATGACCATGGTTTAGGCATAATAAAAAATATTTTCTTCACTTGAACATTGACATTTAGAACAATGTTTAAGCATAGACTGTCGACGTGTTGTGCGACATGCATCTGAACATTTTACTACAGAGACCACCATTAAATTGCCATTTGTGTTGTGTTAATGCAAGAAATCAGGTCTAATTTGATTTAGTATAAATAAGAGAAAACAAGCATAACGGTGCACCTGTTTTTACGGTGGATGTTTCATGGTCATGGTGTTTGGCGTCCACTAGGTAGTGAAGTAAAAATTGTTGCCAGCAGAGGAACAGCAAAATAAAAGTATGTATATTTTAATTGTTTAATCACATGCTGGGACTTGGTCTGAATGAGCAATTACTAGTTAGGAAATTCAGTAAATATCTGTCAAAACGATGAAATTTAGCCTCGGAGTGTAACTCCTTCCCACCAGTAGTTTGAATTCAACTCTGTTGTGAGCTGTCTCTTCCATTGTATGAAGTGTGGCTCGTTACATTTCTGATTCCCATTTACAACAGGGCGTCAACAGAACAAGGTTGTCCTTTTGAATTTTTGTCTTTGTTCTGTTTATGTAAGACCGTGATTATATAACTGCTCGCTATTTTGTTATTCGTTCTTATTTGTTTTCCCTTGTTATTGCATCATGTCTTGAGGCATAAAAATGGTCTGCTTGAACAAACAAGAATACAACGAGAGAGAGAGAGCGAGAGAGTGGGAGAGCAAAGTGCTCATTTGGGCTTAGTCATCCTGAGAGTTTTGTGAATCATTTAGAATGATTTACTTCTGCCTTGAGCATTGCATCATTGAGGGACCAATCGTGTCTTGTTGGAAAGTTTTTATCCATTAGTGAATATGAATCAAACCTGATTTAGATGTAGTGCACGGAATGATCATTTTTGTAGATACAGAGAAGTGCCATTCAAGAAAAAGTGGTTCAGGGAATTTATTGAGTTTCTGTTCACTTGTGCGTAGCTTTTACATTCTCTGCCGTTTCCCTGTTGCTTTCACTCCATATATATTATATGAATTAAAGAAATGAAATATTCAAGATTTCAACACGTTCATGGTCCCATTTATACCACGTCCCAGTGTGTGTTTGTGCATGTGAAAATTGTTTGCACACTTGGATGCATGTGACCATTTACAGATGTGATTTGTTTTGGCACCATCTTGCATTTCTTTCAGTGTGTTCTTCGGAGATATCTTTTTATAAATTTACGGCTTGCACGCTAGTCTCCTTCTCACTGCCTCCTCTCTGTAATCTACTGTAGGATGCACACCTCAACCACCACCTGCAGTCTGGGCTCCGCAGATGAAAATGCTGTGACTCAGGCCGATGAAGGGTTGAAGACTGTCCACCTGGAGCTGACGGAGACCTGTCTGGACATGATGGCACGATATGTTTTTTCTAACTTCTCAGCTCTGCCCAAAAGGTTGGCACTGATTTTTTCTTTTTTTTGATGAGTTTTGTTTGTTTTGTGGGAAATTATTTCACTACACTTCCCACTGTCTTTCTAGGTCTCCCATTGCAGAGTTCCTATTGGCAGGGGGTCGCAGCATGACCTGGCTGGTGGGCAACAAGTTGGTTACTATTACAACCAGTGGAGGGGTGAGAACACAAGCTCTGCTGGGCCTGGACATGGCTGAACGGCTGGGCGGAGGAGGGGAAATGACAAGGTGACACAATTAAAACTCCCAGAAAATGACAAGACTGTAGTTCCTTTTATATTTAGTTGTTTTATGATCCCGTCTCATGCTCTCGTAGGTCAGATCCATCTTTACACACCCGCATAACCAAAGAGGCTCCAGCCAAACTGGAGTCACAGTCAAGCCAGCAGATCAACAGAGCCACACGCATACGAGTCCGCTCCATGTCAGGTAATGGTCTTTGCCTTTTGTCACGTCAGCAAAACCCAACCACTGTTGTTTATTATGTTTGTCAGCCGTAAGGTTTTCCACTTGACCCTTGTAATATTTATTGGTTACGTAACAGAACACGTGTTAGAGTGAACAACTTTACTAGTGTGCTAGTGTGACCTAGAACAGAATTTTCCAGCATTTGGCTTTTGGTTAGCATTTTTCTATAGTAATTTTTGATTGTGTCTCTCAAAGAACTGAATTGAGATGGATTATGTTGTTTATTTATTGCTTCCCTCCTTTATCATATTTTTGGAAGACTCCGTCTCTCTCTACTCCTGCCTAACTAGTACTAAAACCTGCTCTGTCTCTCTTGTTATATTCCAGGTGGCCATGCTCTGCGTGCTGGTCCTGCTCAGAGTCTCAGTCCTCTGGTGTCTCCTTCTGAGGGGGAGTTGGCTGCTCCACTTTCTCCCGCTTCTGGTCCCACCCTTGATGGCTTGGGTCCACCCTCCTCCACCTCTGCTACACCGTCTGCTCCTCCCCCACTCAAAGACAATCCTAGCCTGGCTGAGTTTGTGCCTATGCTCACACAGGGCTGGGCAGAGATCTTCATCCGTAGACCATCCGGTATTCAAAACACACAAATAGACACACACACACACACAAACACATTCAGTGGGGAAGATGTGTTTTGCAGTTATCTTATAAAGGGCTTAACTGTATGTTTGATGAATGTCTTTGATATTAGTAATAATAGTTGTTGTAATTCTCATAAGTGCGTCTGCTAAATGTGAATTTTAATTGTAATGATAATGGAATCTCTGGAATTTTAGCTTCACTTTGCACTTCAGTGACGTAAACTTAGTGTTAGTATTGGCTTGCAGACGAGAAATGCATGTTTTTTGTCGTATTTATAGATTTTATACCTTTGTGGAAGGTCTCCTTTTATTTCAGTCCAGCTTGAACATTTCCTTACAGAGACTTGGAACATGACTGTAATCCAATACAGTCAACATGTTGCTTAGATTTGATTCTCATTGTGTAGTAATGCAATTTGCACAGGGACATGTAGTCTGCTGCTGAACAGCAGTTGTTTTAATTTAAGGAACAAATGATTTAATCACGGATACAATGTTTTTCAGCAGAAGGTTAATAAATCCTGGATGTCTGGCTGCATGGGGGCACAACCAATGGAAGATCGTCTGCTTTTGCAGTTGCATCACCATACATTGTTAATGTAACATTACCAAAAAGAATAAAATTTATATAGCACCATTCGGCTATAGAGGCAATTCAAAGTGCATCGAAAAGGCATTAAGACATTACAATTAGAGATTACAAATCAAATAATTTAAAAGACAATGAAAACAAAAGAGTGAATTTAAAATTTGAATCCAGGATTTCTTTTGTCAACATTGAAGAAGAAACATGTATATTTTCCCTCAACCTTTCAGTATCGTGGATACTTTTCCCTAATCATTTATTAGATACAAATCATGACCAGCATAAGCGTTAAGGAGGCGGCCTGTCATCATTTTACTCATCATCGTGAATTTCTGAAAATTTTAAATCCAGTATCTCTTCAACATCAAAAGGCCCCATGATGTTTACTATCTCAGCATTGTTTCTGTCCCTGTAAATTTCATACTTCATGGCCTATCATGGCCTGTGTGTAGCCGGACATAAATAAATCAAAGCGCTTGAGGCTGTTTTTCTCATTGTCTGTTGGCATAGGTAACACAAGCTGGCTGATGTGTTTGGAGAACCCTCCCAGTCCCTTCTCCTCCGAGCTTGGCAACATGCCGCTGCAGGAGCTTTCCACTGTCCTCATGGCTATGGAAGGCGTGAAAGAGCCACCTGCTGAGTCAGCCAGCGCCCCCGCCAGCACTGCTGCTCCCGCACCAGCCACCATCTCCGAACCCCAAACACACACCAGTGCTCTGGGGAAGCCACACTTGCTCCAGCGCTCCAACACAGGTGGGTAAAGGTCTGAGGTCTGTGTATTCGGTGTGCAACAAAAGGAGAGAAAGCAAGAGACCGAACATCATTTTGTGTCGCTATTATTCTATCAGCACATCTTGAACGGAAACCAATATAGAATTGAAGATCTATAAAATCTATTGTTATGCATGAATGTGCATCACTCATGTCTGCTCGACTGCCTGGCCTTGGTCCTGTGCATTAGATTGAGCTGGGCACTGATCTGCTCACCCAAAGTGTCTGTAATTACTGTGATCAGGACATCAGCTTACATTTGAAACATTTCAAACAACCTTTTTTGCAGAAGCCTCCTTTTCTTGTCATTTTATTTGTATTCTTCGTCTTTACGCCTATCTTCATTTAACTTTTTATCTCATCTTTTTACATCCTCCTTTTCTTGTTCTGTTGGTTTATTTTCATGTATATTTTATCATCACCATGCTGTTTGTGTCCACTGGCATCCTGCCCAATGTGGGCGAGTCCATCTGCTCTTGGGGTCTGGGCTCCGGCCCTCCAGGCCCTCCAGGCCCTGGCAAGCTGCACAGGAGCATTTCCTGGGCAGGTACCGTCTACCACATGTGTGGCCCGCTCCCCCTTCAACAAACTCCTGGTATAATATGTTTCTTATCACTTGTACAATACATTGGTGTGCAAGCATACAGATGGAGCAAACAGAGGCATTGCTACACAATCTGATTAATTAATTAGAGAAAATGTTCAGTGCTCCACATGTGGTAGGATGGAAGTAATTTCTCTAAGATGCTTTAGTAGCAAAGTGAGAACTTGAGCTATGTTCACATTTCAGGCCTTAATGTTCACTTTAGATTTTTTTTTTTTAAGGTAGAGTAAGTAGTGTTGGAGCGAGCAGGCGGTAAGCAGGTTTTTGAAAGTATACGACTCACAAAGTCCCTCCCCCACAGAAGAGCGCATCACAGCTGTATCCGACTACAACCACTTCATGGCTCATTCAGACAGATAATTTGGGAAAAATCATTATCTGAGATTATAAAGTCAGGAAAACGGTGTCATTCACACACACGCCACTGAAAGCACGTGCATAATACTAAAAGCGTGCTCTCACAGATTGCACATACATACAAGTATAACATATACATGATCGGGCATGGTGTCATCATTTCGTTTGTTCTGAATGAAATGATTTATTTCTGGATCAGTCATCAGATTTTTTTTTAAATTCTTATTTCATAGTATTTGATTTTTATAATAGCTTTCAGATAGTTAAGATGATATCTTCAAATGAGAAAAATGTGTTGCTACAAAAAAATAGCTTCCCTACCTTTACGTTTTGGTGATACTAGTGCCGCGTAATGTACTAACTGTACTGTATGGTCACACATTCATACGTTTAAGAAAAAGTGCTATATATACGTATGTATAGCCAAAAAAAAAGATTTATGTCGCATTCAATTTTCTTGATCAATTTCTTTAAAAAACACCTTAGTAATCCCTGGATGGATGAGAGCATCTCAAATTTATATTTAATGCTTGTATTATCTCCACATCTCTCCACGGGTCACTATTGTAGCTGTCCTTCATCTTTCTTTTTTACCCAGCTGAGGTGTGTTGAATGCTGAATGAACACTGAGAAATGAGATGAAAATTTATGCGATTTGAAAAAAAATCTGAGTGTTTCACACAGAAGCGGTGATCGAACATGAATCAGATCTCGCACTACATATATGGAGTAAAATCTGATTTGTTTGTTCACCACGCTGATTGAATCTGAGTCACGTCGAGAAACAAATTGATATGGTTCGCCTCACTCTGTAATGTGAATGTAGCTTTTGATTCTACAGATTTTTCCTGCACACCTCTGACAAATCACTCATGCATGTACGAGTGGTCACTTTATTAGATACACTTCTGCAATCCAATACAATCCAATGGAATACTGTTGCTTTAAATCCTACCTTTGTGAAGCTGTTTGTGCTTTTACGTTGAGCTATTTTTATTTTGACAGAGAGGAATTGAATTTGAAGGAATATTGGACTCATTATTATTGGACTCATTATCATGGCCAAATTTAATGGTGCAGTTTTTATGCAAGATTGCATTACGGTGAATGATGGTTCTTTATTTGGTCTGGCCCATTCACATGCAGGGGCAGACTATTAAATCCACCTTTCAGTACTATCCAACAGCACCACTAACTTTACAATGAGGCTGTTCTATTGGATAAAGTCTGTATATGTGTATCTAATATAGTGTAAATTACCAGTTGTGTAATGCAAACTTGTGCAAGTGAAGGAATATATTTTGCAGCATGTCTGCTTTCTGTGTCATTGTAAATCTAAATTAACATGGGAGGGAGGATTTGTGAGCTAAGATCAATCACTCCAACCAACCACAGCCAAAGGCGAGCATTTCTTATTTTTTTAATCTTTTTTTTTTTTTTTTTTTTTTTTTTTTTTTTTTTTTTTACACTCAATTTGTGGAGATAAAAACTACCATAAGTGCTATATTTGTGCTTTACAGCAGTCTAACCAGTCTTATTTGAAAATATTATGTGTTGAACAAAGTCAATATTGAGCATAGACAAT